>NCKU01001549.1:0-24788 GCA_003675995.1 Dinothrombium tinctorium
ATAAATTGAATAAAGTTGAAAAAAGAGTTTTAATATATGGGAACTTTATAAAGAAAAATATAAGACTAAAAGAGGATAATAGAACTGAATTGAAAGGAAAGCAGCTCAAAGTTTAAATGTCAAATTCATTATTATTTCTAATTTGCGCTATTAGCCATATAAAAAAATGTTATGTTGTGTCAAAAAAGTTCAATACTGTCAATTCTCATTAAATATTATGAAAAGGTTTTAATTTTTAACCTAGCCGATTGCCCATACAAATTTATTGTTAGAATTGAATAGTAAAGTGTTACATATACTAAACTAAGATATAACTAATACCTGTCCAAACTGGAATTGCACAAAGAATTATTAGCGCCGTGCCAGTGCAGCGTTGATCAGTTCGAATTGAATGCGATCACAAAATAATTCGAAACATTCACTTTACTGATTTTTTAAATTTTACCGAAAAATAACAATTAATAAGGATGCTATCTCGAAAAGAACGAGATGTACTTGCAAAGAGAGTTGCTTATTTATTTATTTAGTTTTTTTTTGAAACAATGCTGGTAAGGCACTTTCAAAAGCTTGCCACCACTTTGAGCAAGCAAAACAAACTAACTTATATTTTGTGAAAAATAATAAAGTAATATGGAGAAATCTACTTTGGCAATTAAATTGTGCTTTACCCACAATATCGTAGACAAAGTTATAAAGCTAAAACAGGATGTAAATTTTAAAATCTCACCTATTAGCGTAAAATTCTGTCTGAAAACTTCAATTTATACATTAAAAAACAGTAACCAATTTTATTTTTATTTACATCATATCATGCATCTACCATGTTTTAACCTTAATCCTACTTTTACTGCATTTATATCTTTGTCAAATTAAAAATATTTTGCGATCGTCAAATTTGTTAAATAAAGACTTTAATTCTTCAATAATAATTTTTAATTTTACCATTTTTTGCCCCTAAAAGCTTTTCTTTGCTTTATGTTGTTGCATGCAAAATGACCGAATTAAAAAGTTTTTTCAATTTGAAAAAATCTTTCCATTAGCAAATTTTAAAATTTAACAAGTTTGGTCTGGCAAACATTTTAAGTTAGATTTTTATTTTTTGCTTGTCGAATCTTATTGAAATCCACACTTCTGACTGTTTTTTATCCCTTACTTCTAGCTTCTGATTTTGCTAATTTGAATAATTTAATATAAATTAAAAGACGAATAATTTGTTCACTTTTTATTTACTCGTATCCTAATGTTTTTTCCTTATCTGAGAAATCGAATTCTTTTTTAAACTTTCGTATGAATTTTGGAAAATTAAGCATTCAATGAATTTATTTTTTTTTTAACATTTAAGCAATTCAAAATTATCGGGTGCATCATTCTCACATTCTTTGCACCTACTTACAGTTTTTGTACTTCATCACATGATTAATTTTAAATAAATAAACATCTGGATCGTTGTAAAGAAAAAACAAAACATTGTAACAGACAAAAACTTAATTTCTGCTTAGAACAACTATATATTCATGATGGGGCTCTTATATTTTATTGATAGTATTAAAGCAAACGAATAATTCGTTGGATAAAACTAAGATAAATATAATCAAGGGCTACACGCAATTCTTAAGGCTAAACAAATTACTAAGATTAACCCTTCCTTAAAGTGAAAGAAAATTGAGTTTGAAAGAGTTCTCGCAAAATAAATATAAAATTAGATCAGCCTTCTCTAGAATCACAGACATCATTTCTATGAGATTTTTGACTTTGAAAACGTGACAAAATAAATGTAGAAAAATAAAAACAAACATTTCGACTACAGGGATGTGCATTTTATTGCGTTGAACAAGTAAATTCAATTACATCAGCTTCTATCTCTATAAAAGTGAAAAATTTAAATTTTTTCTACGTTTCTAATTCTCAACCTGATAGGTTTGCTTAAAAAATATGTCTCAACTGTCTTTTATAATAATGGTCTGACAATTTTTATGCAAGTACTGAAAAAATTACACACTTTCAATTAGAAAACAAGATTATTTATTTAGCACAAATCTGATAGAAATAGGTTGAGACGGTGGCTCCCAATTTTGCATAGACTGAATCATAGTGTTTGCAAGTAAATAACTCGATTGCTCTCCATTTTCTTATAGTGGAGTTGATTCTTAGCGTACACATACTAAAGATCTCTTTATGCTTCATTTCATCAAAACCTTAATCGGGATGTTTAAATACTTTTCTTGTAAAGTGCATTTACACAGTGCGACATGTCGCCAAACAAAATTTGCAGCGAGCGCAATGTTTCAATAAATGAAAGAAATAATATTTCGCGAAACGAGCAAATTTCGACAGTTCCCAACTTTCTGTGGGCAATTAATCAAAAACGAGCGCGAAATATCTTGGCCAATAAGGAAAACACTTTTTGGCCTATCCAGATTTCAATTAAATTTGTTAGTACGCAGGATAACATTCTCATTAAATTTTTTTTCTTGAAAAACAGTATGACTCTCAATAAATACAATAACTGATTTGTTAATGACAAATATTATATATCAATAGGAATGAATATATTTATGCGAGTTTCAATGAATAATTGATTGAAAATTTGAAGAATTAGTAGCTTTAGTGAAAGAGAAAGGCGTCTCAGAATATTCATATGATCATTCATAAAAATTATAAAATGGTTTCACAACTCTATTCACATTGCACTAGCCCAGATTATTTGTTTCTTTTCAAATTCAAGCGTTTCCCATCTCTTTTATCAGATGGGTTTAAGAAATCAAACGTTCTCAAAAATTGAAGCCATTCTCAACGAAACGAGAATCAAAGAATTTACGCTTCGAGTGCAATCTCATTTTTACTATTTTATTCTTTTTCATTTTTCAAATTCAGAAAGCAGCGTTATAAAGTTTGAAAACTTCTCCAAAGTTCGCGTTTTGTGTCGAAGAATACAAAAGAAGATAAGCAAGCTGATTAAAAAAGCTGAAGCATAAGCGAATAACTGCTTTCACAATTTAAATTGATGTAAGCAATTCGTTTTTGCTTCATAAGCTTGTATCAGCATTAGTTCACAACTTTCAAATAACTTTCATTATAAATTGTGATTTCAATCAAAAAGGTAAAATGAATTTTATCGTGTTAAAAGGTTGAAATCCAATTTGTGCTTCACTAAAATTTTCTTAACCTTATTTTCTTAAAATCTTTTTTATTGATTTTATCTCACTCCTAACCAAGTATTATTATTTGTCATATATCCTTTAGAAAATGCTTGTCTAAATGCTGATTGCTTTCAAGATTATTAAGACACATTTCATAATGAACATGAATTTTTTTGTACATTTAGTCAGTGTTGTCTTTGATAAATTCCCAGTTTTTTCGTAAATTGAAGTGAATTGTTTCATCAAAATAAAAGCGGTGAAAGCTTTAATATAATTTTGAATGATATGAATAGATCAAGTTTTACTGTTAATGTTAAAATTATTGTACAGTGATGGAAAAAAGTTGCTTATCTTAACTACTTACTTAATATTGAAATAAACCAGTTTTTGAATGGAGAAATACAAATAACTTTTCTGCCGCCACTGTACTTATTTCTTTGAAATCAATAGCATAATTTTCTTGAATCTTTTGAGTGCGACTCGACGACGACACATTTATAACTTAAGACATAATAATAATTCGACAGATGAATTTCTTCATTTTGTTTGCGACCAAAAACTAGACTCATGAAATTCAAATTGATGTTTATAGGTTCAGGAATATTCGTTTCGCCAAAAGGTGTTTTGGAGCGCTCTGGAAGTGTAGCTTTAAGTCTTATTATATGGGCTGGTTCTGGTCTCATTTCGCTGCTCGGTACGTGCACGAAAATTGTTTAAAAAGCTGATTTTTATACTCATCTAAGGAGCTCTCTGTTACGCCGAGCTCGGCACGTTGATCACGAAATCAGGAGCAGAATATTCCTATATTTTGGAAGCATTTGGAGGCTTATTGGCGTTTCTCTTCTCATGGATATCAGTGTTCATTTTAAAACCAGCTATGTTAGCCATCATTTGTTTAACATTAAGCGAATACGTTGTTAGTCCGTTTTTTCTTGGTTGTGCTCCACACCCTTTAATCGTTAAATTAGTGACAATCTTTTCGATTGGTAGGAAGCTTGCTCAAATCGTTCAATTGATAAATTTTAAAAAATTCTTTCAGTGACCATCACATACCTCAACTGTTATAGTGTTTCTTTAGCGACGGGTACGCAAAACATTTTTACCGCTGCCAAATTAATTGCGATTGTAATAATTGTCATCGGAGGCTTTGTACTGATCATAAATGGTGAAACAAAACATATCTCAACTGGATTTGAAGGCTCAAAGTTTTCCGTATCAAATATTGCGACAGCTTTTTACTCTGGTCTTTGGGCTTACGATGGCTGGTAATAATTCATTTTTATTCTGATGATTGCTTATTTATTATCTTTAGGAACAATCTTAATTATGTCACTGAAGAGCTCATCAATCCCCACAAGTAAGCGAGTGCCTCTTGTTTAAAAACTGATTAATGAAAGATTTGTCATAAGAAACCTTCCATTGGCAATCATTTGTGGCATTCCGTTAGTAACGTTTTGCTATGTTCTTGTCAACATTTCTTACATGACAGCGATGTCAACATCAGAAATTCTTTCCTCAGATGCTGTTGCTGTCGTAAGTGGCACTTCGCTGTTCAATTGAGCATCACTCATCATATTTTAATCCAATAATGACAGACATGGGGAGCACGAGTTTTAGGACTTGCTTCTATTATAATGCCGATGTCAGTTGCCATCTCTTCTTTCGGCGCTGGAAATGGCTCGTGTTTCACAAGCGGCAGGTTTAATTCATTGTGTTTTTACCGAATGAAAATAATGTTTTATTTTAAGACTGTCTTTCGCTGCTGCGCGAGAAGGTCACTTGGTCGATGTCTTGTCTTATGTTGATATGAATCGTTATACTCCATCGCCTGCTCTCATATTCAATGTAATTAGTAATACTCAATGGGTTTGATCAAATAAATAAACATAATTACAGGCTATTCTAGCCATTCTTTACGTAATCCCGGGAAACATCGATAGTCTTATTGACTTTTTCAGCTTCACTGCATGGTTGTTTTACGGAGCGACAATGCTTTCGTTGATTATTCTTCGTTATAAAGCTCCGTACAATGCTATTCCTAGAGCGTATAAGGTTTGAATCCCATATTTGCTGGTTTGTCTCACTTGAGGTTTCTTCCAGGTTCCGCTTGTGATACCTGTGTTGGTATCGATTGCATCTGTTTATCTGGTCATTGCTCCAATTATTGAAAATCCTGAAGTTGAATACTTATATGCTACTCTTTACATTGTTTGTGGAGCAGTTTTTTACATTCCATTTGTTCATTATAAAGTCAGATTCAAATTAATAGGTGGGTATTTATTCAAATTTATATGCTATGCTCACATTTCATTCGCTTTCAGATGTAATAACAGAATTGTGTCAGAAATTGTTAAACGTTGTCCCGTGTGATGATGAATCGAACATTTGATCAGTTTGCCAACTTTTTATTGCTTAATTTACTTACGCTGAAAATAGACTGCAATTCAAGCACTTAAAAGTTATTTTTGACTAAAAAGATTTTCGATTAGCATTTCATTGCGCTTCAATTTGTTTTCATTATACACAGAAGAAACGATTGTACAGCGCAATTTTAAATGAACTGTGGGAATACAATTAAAATGGACATACGTCTCTGATAGTTTTTCTATCGTGGCTGAACCGAGTGCTTCACTTGTTGTGGTCGAACTCGGAAGAAACAGGCAACTAGCGGCTTCAGAAGAAGAATCGAAACCAATAACACAATAAGCTCAACTGTGAACAATGTTCGAGCAGTCCAACAGAACAATCGTTAAATCGGATTTCTCACTTTTCACCATAATCGAGAATAGACACGAAAACAGTTTTAAATATAAATTTTTGTTTTAAAATTAGAAAATTGGCTGAAAACAAATTTATCGCAGCTTAAAAGTAAGTTTGATCAGTTGCTGCAAAAACGAACAAAATTTTGAACTTTTTGTAATTGTTACACTAAAGTTTAATTGAACATAATACGAGTGCTTTCCAATTGCAGCCTTCCAACCAAGGTTTCAAATCAGTGTAATTAAATAAAACATTAATTGATTGTACTGATTGCAGAGCTGTAAATGATTCGCTTTGAGAGATAGAGTGAAAAGTGAGCGGAGACAATAAAAAGAAGATGGTGCGATTGCTAGATTCTGCTCTCTTAAGCAGTGTGCATACGAAAGAAAGATCAAAAGAAAAGTGAGCGTCGAGCGATCGATGCTTGCAAATAGGAAAAATGTGGAAGCGACAGTTGTGTGAATGGGAACAGTGTTTTGCGCAATGTTTGTCGATCAAAATACGTTTACGTTTGCATCGATCGATATTTTGCTCAAACGTCACTCGTTTTCGAGACAAATGAACGAAGAGTCATAAAGATACATCTGTGCGAATCCAACTTGAGTACAGTTGGCGAGTGTTGAGTGTAGCGATCGAGTGCGGCAATCGGTTCAAACAGGTTTGCAATAGTCGAACTATGTCATCGAAAGAAGTGATTGAAGAGGAAGAGCAGTCCAAGTCCCGAATGTTCACTGCAAGCAGTATTTGGAATAAGAATATATTTTCGGGTATCTCTTCAAAAATAGAAGCCGCGTTTTCGTCGAGTTTTCACGATAACAGCAAAGCGACAAAAATCGACGGCGATTTTCCGTCGAAATCTCGCAAAAACAAAGTATTGACAAACAAACAGAGATCGGTTTTCGGTCAGCCAGAAGTGAACGTCCTCTCCTCAAATCTTCAGAAAGCGAAAGATAAGAGCATCGATTCTTTGGACACCTTGGATAGCGGACACAGCATGGAAGGAAGTTCTCTTTCCGCGAATGAACTTCGCTATCTCGAAATGCACGATGTTTTGAAGCCTTACAGAAACGCGGAGTCTTCAGGTGTGGGAAGCGAGCAAAGCACGAGTTTGGAGTCTTCTGAAGATGAGCAAAGTGTCAGCGAAAAGGAATCTCTTTCTTCAAAGCGAAGCGAGTCTCAAGAATCGCTTAGATCTTGTTCTTCGAGTTCGGCAGACGAAAGTCAAATTCAAAGTGAAAGCCTTGTCATAAAAATGTTTATGAAGCAATTTGTGGAGAAAATTTTTACTGAAAGGTAATCAGAAATAAYTTGATTTGTTCGTGTGTACATTTTATTCTATAATATCGTTTAGCATCTCAATTAGTGTAGAAGAGAAAGCGAAATTCGGCGAATTCTGTCGCACAGAAGTTGGAAGACTCTGGTTTGCTCGCTATATTAGCAAACAGGTAAAGTCGTCAGCTTTTGTTTAAATTAACAAAGATGATTTTATACAGAGAATCTACTATAAAGAGGTGTGTGAAAGTACCTTTTACAGCTTAGTCCAATTTTTTGCGATCGTTCTGTTCGAGTGCGCAGAGGCTGACGACTTTCCTCCGGCAAAGATTATAATGAACATGTGCTTTACATATTTTTATAAACCAAGCCAGAAAAAAGTTAGCTACCTGTACCAGCATTTGAGGGAACAACCGATTTGGAGGTCTTTGCGCTTTTGGAGTGCAGCGTTTTTCGATGCAGTTCAATACGAAAGAGGAAGAAGACCCTCATTGAAAAACAAGCAGCGAGATTATTTGAGTGAATCTGATAAAGAAGAAGAAGCCAGGTATCAGCAAAATATAACGTTCGGACAACTTGGGTATGATGTCGAAAATGTCCAATTTTATTCTCTAATTGTATGTATATTACTGAAATAGCACCTTCACTCACAACATGAAGGAATTTGGGCTTTCAAAGCAATTCTGTTTGCAGTTTCTTCGCAAGCAATGTGCAATTGCAAATCTGCCTTCAGGTTTGTAAAGAAAAACAAAAATATTGATCGTTTGTTTCTATTTCTCTCGTGTTTGTTTCATTTGTTTTGTTCGCTCGCTAAAATATGTTTTTCGTAAATAGATCAAGGAATCCTCTTGTATCAAAACATTGACAACATGTTTCATCGAGACTCTTGCCAATAACTTCCGTTTTGTTAGAAAAATTGTTAGAACAATATCAATACAAGTGTCTTGTGACTGCTGTTTGTTAGTCGAACGATTCTTTTATTGTGACATCAATCGTGTAACCGTTTAAAACCAGCTGTTAAGAGAGGTTTTCAAAGTGTAAGAACAATAGGTCGACTGCATTTGGCTCATCGAATTCATTCAAAGTGAAATGTTCTCAAAGCAATATCCGACTGATCCGCGGAGCAACAATACCTCATCTACTTACGTATAGAAGGTTATTATATTTGAAAATTTTATCAAATTTGCAGTAATGTAATAAGTGATCATCATTCAATAAAACCTCAATTCGATTGTTTTCAGATGAACATATCATTAATGCAAAAGTTAGTTTTTTATTTAAGTTAAAGTTAAAAAAAATATTTGAATTTAAAAACTCAGAAATAAAATTTCAGAAGTTCGTTAAACTTTAAGAGGTTTTATTGAGCGATGTGCATTAAAGGGTTCCAATAAATGTTTAAAAGTGAAATTATACTAAGCAATATGTTTCTGAACGATTTTGATTAAATTTTATTAGAATTTTATTTTGAAACTTGATTTTGAAAAATTGTTTGGCCTTCGTTTTCTACGCGAACGTCAACTTCCACTTCATCTGTCGTTTGATTTTCGATTTCAATAACAAACAAAAGAGCGAAATTTTTTTCCGATTGTGTGTCTGGTTTGTAACATTCTCTCTGGCATAACGCCAATGTCGAAAACACATCATCTCTAGCAAATACAGTCAAACTTTTATATGTATTAAAAGTAAACAAGTTGGGGATACAAAATTCAGTTTTACTTTATGAAATTGACTTTAGACAATTTTTTAAAAATGCGAATGTGAATTATTATTTTTTTTTTAATTTTATGTGTTTTTGTATTATTTGGTTGATGCATCAGAATATAACTTAAAAAATGGAGAGTTTTTTTAAACAATTTTTCATAAGTGAGCTTAAAGTTATTTCACTTGAGTGATGACTTTAGTATAGTAAAACGAAGCTTAAAAATCTTCAACAGTTTTTGACTTTCCGTGAAAGTTATACAGTAAAACCTTTCTGGAAAGGACACCAACGGTTCCAAAAAATTTGATCATTATAAAGAGGTGGACGTTCTAGAGGATGTATTTTAATTAAGTTAAGTAAGGATGGTATTTTATTTTAGTGTCCGTGTAGTGTTTTAGTAAAATTAAAAGATCGGCTCAAATCCGGACTGGGGGTAGAAATTTAATGTTTAACATTTTTATTTTTGTGATTGATGATGTTTAAGTGATAAAGCCTCTTTTTGAGTTGGTATGATGGATTTTTTATGTTGAAAAAACATTTTGATCGAACGTTATTGCGAAGTTTTGTGAAAAACCGCATAAAACATTGAAATGAATTAACCCGGAAACTTGTCATAATAGGATATATGTTCTTCTTCTCCATGATCTCACATCGTTTACCGAATGCCAATCCTTTTGACATCGAATGGGTTTTATATTTATAATTTTTCACCCGAAAAATCATCGGGCGGCTTTTCGGATCAGCATTCCGCTAAAAACAGCGTTTGCTTCACCATTTAATAAAATGTACCTATTTTGTTGAAATAGACTAGGGTCTTCATTTAAATTAAATACGTCTACCAAAATCAGATTTGTAGAAGCGGTAAATAGTTTGATCCGGATTTTCCAGTTTGCGGTTTTCTCTACCATTTGACACTAAATCGTTTTTTACTTCTAATTTTGAAATTCTTTTACATTTAGACTCTTTTTTGTTTTATGCAAAGCTTCTTTCGAATTCGATAAGTTTTTTGAGGAATATCCGTTGTTAAACATGTTCCTCGGTAAATCTCGGATCTACCCAAATTCTTGAATTTTTTTCACCGATACTTTGGAAATTATACTCTTTGGTTTATTTTCTGTTCAGATCTCATTCAAAATTCGTTGTTAAACTCCAAAATCTTTTTAATTTGTGATAGTTTTCGATTAAAAGACGCGTTTTTCACTTGAAAACGTCAAGTTGCGAAAAACAGCGGTAACTTGCGTTGCTGAAACCGATTTGCTTGATTCAATTTTCATTACATTCTTTGAATATTGGTGCATTATTTTATGAAATTTTATTTTATTTTTGAGTTCAAAAGTTATTTTAATTTTTCAATGGATCTCGAAATAAACACTCTGTATGAATGCAATGATAAATGAATAAAAACTTTTATAAAGTATAAAATGAGATTTTTGTTAAAAACGGAGAGGTGTGATTAAATAAATTAGTTTTATTAATGAGGTCACAATTGTTAGCACTCGACACATATTGTGAACATACTGTGAAATGGAATGATAATTGCATGATTTATTACTAGAGATGAGATTTTGGGAATGTCCCAATTATGAAAAAGTGTCTTAATAAACTAGGGGCAATATAAACATCATAGGTGACATAAAATTAGGCAAAAATTTTTCATTTTTGTTGTCCCAAAAATCCCAATTTTCCCCAAATTATCCCAACTTTTAATTTTCATACTTTTCTTGTGAAGCAGTAATATAAAATGTTTCTCATTAAAAAACTTAATTGCTCATAAAAATTTAATAGCATTATAAATCTAAATTTTCAAATTAAATCGGAATCAATGGAGAAATTATTAAATATATTTACATTTAGAATGCTTTTCACACCATGACGATGTGATTGCAATGCTATAATCGTTTGAATAATAGACAATACTAAGCTCATAGGACTTGCTAGACATATTTTGGAGATAGTGAATTTTACTTATTTTCAAATACAATTTCTTTCAAAAACATGTCGACATTTTTATCTCTTCTTTCTAAAAGACCCCATATTCACAGCATTTATTGCTTCACAAAAAATAATATTAAGTTTATGTTAGAAATAAATTTTCAATTACTTTTGAGTCTTTTTTCATCTTTAAAAAGATTTTTTTTGAAACTAATAAGATCTTAATCATTGAAAATATTGTTTTTCGTCATCCTGATTCTTTTTAAAGAATTATTGTTTTGTACACTACGTTCATTTAAAAATAAACCAAAAATAATGCAAAAGCATGGAGAAATGCTTTATTTTTGAATGAACAGGTTGTACTTAAGATGACAAATATTGAGTGACAACGGATCGGCTGTGTAACAGTCAGCTTATAATAAAATTTAAATTTTATTTGAGAATCAATGCGGAACAAAGTAAAGCTTACTAAAGCAATAAAAATAAAAATTTTGAAATTACACGATGTGTTCAATGAGAAAAATTTTGAGAAAAAATTTTTATCTTTTTTTCGTCATTTTTTAAACTAATTATAAATTAGTGCTACCAAAACTGTGTATATGTTAATATTTTTCTTAAAGACACTTTTTGATATTAACTTCATCGAATGAATTTGTATAAATTGAGAAATATTACAAAATTTTATGTCCCAATTTTTGTCCCAAAAACGGAAAACTTTTGTCTCAAAAATGGGTTTTAAAATGTCCCAAAAATCTCCTCATTATGAATGCTCATTGCAGATATAATAAGTAAAATATGTTTCGAAGTCCAATTTTTTTCTTAGCATTTTGTAATTTGAATGTAATTGTTACTCAATGTAATGTAATGAGTAGTCTTAAATTAACTTAAATTTTCGATTTTGACATTATCTAATTAATAGAATTAGATAGTCGAAGGAATAGAAAGTCGTAAGGAGCAATTAAAGGAAAGATGATACGAAATATTATTAAAAATGTGTATTCATAAAAATATGGAAAAGATGAAATGAACTTTTCACGTGCCTTCACATGCCTGATGTTCACGCTGCAAATGAGCCTCAAGTTTGGCGCTTTCAATACAGATGAGATTTGATCGATGTTAAAACGTTTACTTTCAGTTGGGGGGAGTTTTCGATTCAAGCAGAAAACGATGTCAAAGTATGTACCATTCATTTTTCTTACCTTTTGCTTTATATTCATTGCTTTCAGCCAATTTGCATCGGGATCGTTCACTCGAGGAGTGCATACGTTGACAGTACCCTCTAAATTGTATGCCATTAATCGCGAGCGTCTAGTCGAACGATTGCGGAAAATTGCAAACGTAACTCCGAACAGCATTGTCTTATTGCAAGGAGGTGAATCTACCACACGATATTGCTGTAAGTGCACTCTTAACTTAGCATATTATTTGAATGAGTTTATCTTTAGCTGATCACGAACCATTGTTCAGACAAGAATCATTCTTTCATTGGGCCTTCGGTGTCGAAGAGCCAGACTTTTTCGGGGCCATTCACGTCTTAAATGGCGAATCTTATTTGTTTGCTCCAAGATTGCCGCCATCGTATGCTGTCTGGATGGGTGAATTGAAAACAACCGATTTTTTCACGTCGAGATATGGCGTCGATCACATTTTCTACACCGATGAAGTTTGTCTCATCTTTCTCTTTTGAATTGACTTTACAAAGCTTTCTTTCTTGCGGACAGATAGCCAAAGTATTCAATGATTTGAAACCTGAAGTTTTGCTTACTTTGAAAGGAGTGAACTCTGATTCTGGTAAAACTTCCAGAGAGGCAGTTTTCGAAGGGATTGGAAAGTTTGTTGTTGACAACAGTCTTCTTTATCCGGAAATAGCTGAATGTCGAGTTTTCAAGACCCCGGAGGAGTTGAGAGTCTTGCGTTATACAAATCAATTGAGCAGTAATGCTCACATAGAGGTTATGAAAAAGATAAGAATTGGAATGAAGGAGTACCAGTTAGAAAGTATATTCCAACATTATTGTTACTATAACAGCGGTAGTCGTCATGTATCATATACATGTATATGTGGTAGCGGAAGCAACGGTGCTATTTTGCACTATGGCCATGCAGGTGCGCCAAATGATAAGACGGTGAACGATGGAGATATGTGCCTTTTTGATATGGGGTGTGAATATAATTGCTATGCCTCGGATATCACTTGTTCCTTTCCTGCTAATGGTAAATTCACAGAAAATCAGAAGAAAATTTACAACGCAGTTTACAAGTCGAGTCGAGCCGTTATGACCTCTGTAAAGCCTGGTGTATCATGGGTTGACATGCACCTTCTCGCAGATAGAACGCACTTGGAAGAATTAAAGAAGCATGGTTTGCTGATTGGAGATGTTGAAGAAATGATGAAACAAAGGTTAGGCGCAATATTTATGCCTCATGGTCTTGGTCATTTTATGGGAATTGATACACACGATGTGGGTGGCTATCTTCCTCATTGCCCTCCACGTCCACAAGAAGAGGGACTGAGATCATTGCGAACTGCAAGAATATTAGAAGAAGGAATGGTATTAACCATTGAACCTGGTATTTATTTCATAGATGCTCTCCTTGATAAAGCATTAAACGATCCAAATTTGGCAAAATTTCTGGTTAACGAAGAAATCGCTAAATTTAGAGGCTTTGGAGGGGTATGAATGTTAAACTTATCAATATAATCATATAGTTTTATAACAGGTTCGTATCGAGGATGATATTGTGATCACCGAATCCGGAATGGAACTGCTTACAAACGTGCCAAGAACAGTGGAGGAAATTGAAGCACTTATGGCTGAAGGAAAGAGCTTAGAAGTAGATTTTCCTCAGCAAAAATTGTTGAAATAATCACTTCAAATCGATTTTTATCATTTCAAATTTTTACCTTTTAAAAATAAAAGTAATTTTGGTAAATATTATTTATGAATGAAAAACTATTTATTAAGACTGGCTTCTGAATTGAGTCGCTATGTGATGTTTTCCCTTTGATTGCAATACAAAGGTATACACTTCAACATAAGGTTTTTAGTAATTTCTCGTGATTCATTGAATTCTATTGCTAACATAAAATCGAAATTTTGTTTACAATCAGTAATAATACAATTACAAATTGAACCTAATGAGTTGTACATTGAACTCCATGTCCACCTTGTCGTTCATCATCAGAGTCGTAGGCTTCGCTTCGCATGCCGCCGTTAGACCGGTCCAAATCCGGATTATAATCGTGTAAACCTACTTCTTCAACATTCTCATCAGCCAGGTTGAACTTCTCTTGTTTCAATTTGTCCGGTAATAATTTTGCCAAAAGCTGAATGTTTTCATTACTTGTGAAGTATGACTCTGGAAAAATGACATTGAATTTTATGTACAAATTTCCTTTTTCAAACGGATTTCTATGCATTGGCATTCCCTCATTTTTAACAGCTTTTACCGACCCTGGAACCACCACTTCACCTGGTTTGCTGCGCAAAATTAAGTCTCTGCCATCAAGATGTTTCACAGGTATAGCGAAACCGCAAAGAGCTTGTGTCAAGGTAATATCTTGAGTAATAATTAAATCATTGTTTTCCCGTTGAAATCTATCATGAGGTTTAGTCTGCAAAACAATTATTACATCGCCAGGATCTATGTCTGGAGGTTGATCGCCTTCGCCGCGGAAAATTATTTTTTCATTGTCACGCATTCCCTTATCAATGTTCACTTCTAAAATCTTAGTTTCATTTACCACTTTCTTCGCATTGCACGTTTTACATTTATCTGACTCATTGAAAACTTCGCCATCACCGTGACAGTCAGGACAAACACTTTGCAATTGTTGCATCATTCCAGGGCCTAATTGACGGAAAGTCACTTTGACACCAGCACCGCGACAAGAAATACATTGACGACGACTGTCAGGTTTACCCCCAAGTCTAAAAAGACATTTTGTTAAAAAAAGCTTTTCCTTGAATAAAACTAATTACCCATTACACGTTTTGCACAATACATTTCTTGTGAGCTGCAATTTAGATACTTTACCATTGTATAGATCCTCCAAAGAAACTCTGAAATACGAAGGACTTTATCGCGGTCAAACGTTTGATTATTTACTTTAAACAATGAACAGTATCTTCGCCTTTTTGCCGTCGCCGTCGATGGAAACCAGAGCCCATTCCAAAAAAACTACCACCAAATAGATGCGAGAAGAGATCCTCGGCACCAAATGAGCTATCATTGCCTTCTTGAAGGCCTTTCAAACCAAAGCGATCATATATATCGCGTTTCTTCGAATCCGAGAGTACGTCGTAAGCGAAAGATATTTCTTTGAACTAAATGCGACAAAGCGAAGTGAATGAGAGAAATACAAGAAAAATAGATGCTAACCTTGTCACCAGCGGCGGCATTCTTGTCGGGGTGATATTCTTTCGCCAACTTTCTGTACGCCTGAAGTTCCAATACGAACAAAGAGTGTGAAAGGCGAATTCGCGTCGAATACAAGCAGCTCACCTTTTTGATCTCGCTGTCGCTTGCGTTTCGCGAAACGCCCAACAAATCGTAAAGCTTCGTTTCGGCCATAAATCGAGTGGTCGTCTCTTGAATTGATTTCTGGGAATTCTTTGTTTTGTCGTCACTATTGTTGAGCAATGCTCACTTCTTTTTCCGTGTCGCAGGGCGCGTCTCCAAATCGCGTCTGCTTCCGCTGCCCACTCACGTGTGACTCACGCACTCATCACTGGACAGCGATTGCTTTTGGAGAGACGAGCGGAAATCTCTGCTTTATAACCGTCACCTGATCGTCGCTTTTCATTTATCTATAGCTCGCTGCAGTTTCGCCCTCAGAACAAAATTCTCGACCATTGCATTTAATAAACAATTGGCAGAGTAGCGATATTTTCAGTTTCAGATGATTTTACATTTGAGCGCAACAAGTGAATGATGCGTCAAAATGCCACCGTTAAATTTTGAAAAATAGTCACTCTCTGTGTTTGATTGAATGTGTATTGAGGTTTTTATTGCGGCCGGTTGAAGAAAAATGTTTTAACACTGCATTAAAATAAACTGTTACTTAAAACGAATGGCCCCAATTGACCGCTTTTCTTTCTCTGTGAACGGAGATCTACGCTAAGAACAGTTCGCATTTCCTGTTTCCTGTGCAATTGTTTTCTTATGATTTCAATGGAAAAGGTGTGCAATTTGAAAGCAGACGACATTTTACTTGATTCGGGCGATTGATTCGGCAGAGGACAATGTTGAAGGCAAAATGATAACAAAACAAAGCTGCGACTATTTGCACCTATAATCGCCAATGTGTTTTGCTTCGTTTGAACAAATTTAATTGATTTAACGGTCACTTGTGACCAGATGTTGAAAGAGAAACATTTCAGTGAAATGCTGAAGAAGTTTCGCTTTTGTGCTAAGCTGCGTTCGAAGTAACAATTGTTGAACCTAACTATCGCTGCAGCATTCGCGCTATTTGCAGACATTTGCGTAAAGCACGCTGAAGTGAAGTAAAATCGTTCGTTCGGAAAAGTGAGAAACATAGAACACGAAGTTCCGGTGTTAGCAATCAGAAGTTTCTGCTATTGCTTCCTATCAAAAGCTATTGCATCATTGTGCGTCGACAAGCAAGTGTTGACTCAATTGGGGCGAGCGGCGATCGGCACAAACAGCATTGCAACTGTTCGCATCGATTGTGAAATCGAAGAATAGGTGATTGAGAAGTGGCGGTTGAAGCGACAACGTTAAGGAGAGGAAGCCTGAAGAAGATTGGCACGCCTTCAGCTGCGTTATCGTCGCTCACTTCGCAAGCAGTGAGTGCATTGAGGACCAGCTGCAGAACTGTTGACGAAGCAGCATCGAAGCAACTGTTGAGCGAATCGCAGGGCAGCGTTTGCAGATATGTGTTTGGTGGCAACGAGAAGAGATATGCATGTCGCAGAGTGACATTGACTCCCCTCACTGCTGCTGAGAACCTCCTCCTTCCTCAGCGCCACAAGAATCTGCCTGAACGAGAGGCAATTGATCGGAGAGCGACTGCGGCCGTCTTCGAGCAGGTGACTCACAGGAAAGTGGTGCGACTCTGTAAACACCTTCTGTATATTTGATACGTAATTGTTGGCATCGAACGCGATCTTCGTTCGAACGAAACACGATCTTGCCATCAGGAAAGTGCTTAAAAATGGCGAATTGATCGAAGGTGAGTTCTACAATTAGCACAATTGTTGAGCGCGTGACTGTTTTCCTCTTATTCCCGAGTTGTTCTTTAGTTCTCCTCATTTTTACTTATTTTGCAGACTTTTGTTTTGGATTTTGGTCTTAGATTATGGGTCCTATAAAGATGTCATATCCTTGTACTCTTTGTGAATACACAGGTTCGAGTGCAAGACAACTGTCGCGGCACAAGGCTGTTACCCACGTCAAGAATCCGTTGACGTGTATTTTGTGCCCATTCGTAACCGCGTACCAAACAAATCTGCTTCGCCACCGCAGAGAGGTGCACGGAATACTTGGTTCGAAAGGCAACAAGAGCTGCAAGTTCTGTGGCTTCGAAGCGAACGACAACGATACATTGATACTGCATCAGCAGGAAGCACATAAAGACATCCTCAAGTCAGCGAGAGAACGATTCGCGAGGGAAAAGAAGACTGCACGGGGGCCAGTTGCTGCTGCCCCTGCGAGAAGCCAGGCGAGCAGGCAGTTGGTTACTGCTGCAGAAGCCTTCCCCGTGCAAAATCAATATGAAGGCGAAGGCAAAGAAGACGATGATAAGGACTTTTGGAAGGAAGGCTTTATCGACAATCCTCCCAATCTGATGATGAATTTGGCGCAAGCTTCGGACGCAAACGAGAACGAAGTACGGACAATGAACAGTTGGTTTCGCAATGGCACAGATGCCTCTCCGCTATCATTCGAAACCTCAAGCGAATATGGATCATCGCGAGCGAGCACTCCGCTGCCTGCAAACAAATCGCCCGCAACAGAATTGAACGATAACTTGGCCCCGACCAGGATTCGCAGACAGTACACATGCAATGATTGCGGCATTCGTACTGTGAACCCGAGAGAGTTCCTCTATCATCGACGAGATATGCACAACCAGAAAGTAAAAATAGTGGAATGTCCTTATTGTGTGTATGCTTGTCAATATTTCCAGAAACTGCAAAGGCACATTTTATTGGTGCACAAACTGGAAACAAGCATGACACCACCAGCAGAGGTGTTGGCAGCAACCCAACATTCATCCGAAGAGCCTGCGAATGAGGGAAAAACGCAATCTCTTCTTCAAAAGCCACGAGTAGCAAATAACCTTGAATACAATGCTTCTAATTCTGCGACTGTTCCTCCTTTGAAACTGAAAGTCAAATTGAACAAAGTCGACGAGTCTCACGAAACACCTCAGCCTGATGAGTCCGGCATGTATTCGTACACTGTGATCAACGAAGAACACGAACCTTCGTCGTACATAGATGACTGCGACAAACAGAAACGAAAATATTTTAGGTGCGATTCGTGCGGATACAAAACAAATGTGCATTATCTGTATAAAAAGCACATAAAATACCACAATGCACCAAAGATAAAATGCGAGCTGTGTGATTTCGAGTCACCATATTCCTGGAATGTGGAACGCCACGCTCGTAGTCATAAAATGAATGGTGCGTACAAATGCCTCAAATGTAACTTCTCTTCTGACAAACCACAAGCTATCACTATTCACGTCAATCAGCACCATCGTGATAAAAATGTCGACAAATCAGACGTCGTCAAGACCAGTGACGTCGGGCACGAGAAGAGTGGTTGTGACGAACAGGTAATAGAACAGGAAGGCGAGGAAGGAATACCGTCCGATTATGAAAATGATTACCAAATGGAAACAAAGTCTAACCAGTCATCAACTGGAATTTTCTCACGACAGGTTTCTACGGACTCTTCCAAAATAAGTGTAACAAATACTGCGAAAAGTATCACTTATGTAAGAAAGGCAGATGGTAAAATTGTAGCGAAACCATCTGTGACAAAAAAGTGCAAATATTGTAACTTTCAAGCAGATAGTTTTGCAAAACTTCAAAAACACGAATCCTCTTTTCACCCCGAAAAGCGCTTTCAATGTCCACTTTGTGAGATTCGCTTTGAAAATTTGGTTTGGCTTCAAAGACACTTATCGCACATGCATCAAGAAAACGATGAGGCCAGCAATATAGTTAACATATTAGACAAGTTAAATCCTAAGAAAAAACGCCCTCCGAGTACAAAAGCAGTTCAAGAATCTGCGGCGGCTAGCTCGATGTCGCTGAAAAAGCTTGGTTTAGCGCCTCGAAAGAAAATGATCGTCGACAAGGCGTCGACTAAATGCAATATTTGCGGATACCAAATGCGGTGGATTTCAGAACTTGAGAAGCACATGCGTGTGCACACGAAGGAGAAACCGTTCTCATGTCCATACTGTTCATTCAAAAGCAAGTGGAAAGGCGACTTAAATCGCCACATTCAAAAATATCACAGCAGGCTTCCTATGCCTGACTTGACAGCCATGGAACAGAAGGCTAACCGTGCCTTCTCGCTTGAGCCTCGAGCAAAAATTCAATCTCAAGAACAGGTTCAAGCAGACGAAAACATTCAACGGTCACACCAAGAAACTGTATACGAAAACTCTCTTAATCAGACAACATTTTATCAAGCGGAATGCGAAGACTATCAAAACAATGAAGAAGCTCAAGAGGCGGCTGAGGAAGAAAGCATTTTAGGGAAGCAAGGCAAAGTAAAAGTTTACAAATGTTGTTACTGTGAATTCATGTGCACGACCGCTTCTCGCTTTCATGTACATTTTGTTCAGCACTTAAACACGAAACCTTTCATGTGTTCAATTTGCGGCCACCGCTCAAATTGGGAATGGGATGTGACGAAACACATCAAAATGAAGTCACAGCGAGATCCTGAACATTTCAACGCTAAACCAGTTCTTATTCACGATTCGGGAAAAAGAGACTATCGGAAATATAACAAATACATGGTTTGGGTTGAGCAGATGGAGGTGGAGAGATGCAGTGTCAACTCGAATAAAATCGATTTTCGAGCTAAAAGACAGAAAATGGATCCGAGCGAAATTGCTGATTATGATGAGAATGATGCGATGATCGATGAACAAAACCAAGGCAACGAACACGAAGATAATGTTGATCCTGAAAGTATTGTCATCACGCCTGACATCTCATTCGCATTTCCGAATGTTTCAAATGATAAAGCAGAGTGCATGAATACATCTTATCAGTCACTCTCACTACAACCAAATGTTCCTTATGTCTCAGACACCGCGAAAACAATCAATGAACCTGCATCAAAACTTTTTTATTGCGCATATTGCAGTTATACGCACAAAGATAGCAAAGCTTTAGTGAGCCATTTGAGCGTTCATGCCGGCAAAAAGCCTTACAGGTGTCGATTTTGTGGATTTTCAAGCAACTGGAAAGAGGTTGTCAGCAGACACGCTTCCTCGCGTCATAATGGATCTGTGAAGGATGTAGAACAATTATTTAAATATACAGTCACTAAATATATTTGTCGAATTATTGATGAGAGTGGTGACCTTAATTTAGGTCCTGAAGTAACAACCAGTGATTCTCTCCCTACATCCGCACCTAAAACTTCGGATATTCTTGTTGAGGAAGAACGAACATGTGTAGAAAAACAACCTTTGAATCGGCAAATAATACCTGGACGTATTTCTGGCTTTAGAGGTTCTTTTAAATGCGATCTTTGTCCATTCCGTGCAGAAAAGGCATTTCACATGGATTTTCATCTCAAACGCCATCAGCCAGCCAAAGGAGCTGATTTTAAATGTCCTCATTGTCCTTATTGGGTGAATGCGAAAAAAAGTTTAGTAAAGCACATATATTTACACGACTTTGAAAGTGAAGTTGCATTTCAAGAGGTCAACGCTAATCATAACGATGTAAATCAAGATGAACAAGATTATGAAGGTGATGATGATCAAAGTGAAATGGAAGTTTCGGCTGCAAATGAGAACACTAGTGTTAATACAAGTCAAGTTCGTCAATCAGCGAGTGTCTTTAAGAATAAATGTGACAGTTGTCCTTTCATTGCCGGTACTAAAACTCAACTTCTTTATCATAAACAATTTCATCGACCAAATCGAAATGCACCCTATAAATGTAATCTCTGCTCTTATGCCGTTTCTTACCAACATTTGCTCAATCAACATCTAAGAGTACATTATCAAGATGGTGAACTTGTGAAAAATTCACTAGAAGACGAGAGCGATGAGCCAAGCGAAAGCGATAAAGATGAAGGCTCTGACATTCCTTTTGTTTTCGTTCAAAATGGTAATTCGAAACAGAAACTTTTCCAGTGTCGTTATTGCCCAACAACAAGTAAAAGACGAACATATATTTATGTCCACGAGCAAATGCATACTCAGAATTCTAACGAATCATTCAAATGTTCACAATGTGTTTTTACAACCAACAATTCGACCGCATTTTTAACGCATCTTGGAACTCACAATAAAGAAACGAAAGAAGAGCAGGAAGAAGAGCATCAGCCACAGCATCATCAGCCTCATCTCGCTCATGCAAGCGCTGAGGAATCTTATAAATATATAAAACAATGCGAGCAATCACAACAAGAGAATCAAAATAGCTCAGGACCAACTATGTCAGTAGTTGATGCAAATAGTATTCGCTATGGCAACAGAAGAATGTTTTCCTATGTATGTCAAGATTGTCCAGCTGCCTTTAAAAGTCCAGGAGATTTAAAAATTCACTCCGCATTCCACAGCGAAGTCAATTATCCACACATGTGTCCGTATTGTACATACAGGGCTAAAAACAAACCTCAACTTTGCAAACACCTATATGTTCATACCGCTGATTACATAACAAAGAGAGCCAATTCTTATCCCGAAGGCATGAAACTGACTATTGGGGATGCATTAAACAAAATGAAAAATGACCTGCAAGCTTCGCAGAAAAGCGAAGCTCTGCATACAACTGTAGATTTACCTGCGCCTCCACCTTTGTACAAGCCTCAAAGACCATCGCAACCTTTGAAAAATATGGAAAACATGAACTCGGCACCAACAACTCTACAAGCATTCAGAAACGTGCAGAATACTAGTCAATCATCTTTTGAGACGTCGCAAGATCCACACGTCGAAAAATCGATAGGAAACATAACAAAAAGCATTCGACCTGCTTTAGTACGTAACATTAATCCTCCAACCGCTCAGATGGCCATCTTAGAGAACAGCGAAACAAAAGATTTTTTGGAAACTTTGAAACCGAAAATCGTACAGCAATTTAACTATCGCTGCGACGAGTGCCCGGCAGCTTTTGTCAAATCAGCTACTCTTCAATTTCACAAAAAAATGCACGGCTCTGCTGGTCAATTTAAATGCCCGCTTTGCAATTACGCAGGCGATAATCAGGAAAATGTTTCTAACCACATTCAGCTACATTCCCTCGTTTCACAAAATACATCGAACATATATCGATGTGTGAAATGTCCATCAGTGTTCGCAAAAACTTCGCAGTTGGAAAAACATGTTTATTACCACGGAAAAGAGTCGAAGAATAGATGCAGTAAATGCGATTATAGTTGTGATTCGCTCGAGAAATTGCAACGACATGAAACAGTTCATAGAACTGGTCAGTACCATAATTGCGAAAGTGAAGGGGAGGATCAAGCGGATGATTCGCACAAGAATTCATCCATATTGAATTCACCTTTAAAAGCTTCGCAGATACCATCACCAAGTGACGAAAAATCTATGTATTGTTGTGATCGTTGCCCTTATGTCCACTCGAGGCGTGATGC
Organism: Dinothrombium tinctorium; assembly: GCA_003675995.1. NCBI lineage: Eukaryota > Metazoa > Arthropoda > Arachnida > Trombidiformes > Trombidiidae > Dinothrombium > Dinothrombium tinctorium. The sequence continues at coordinate 22,636 of NCKU01001549.1, forward strand.
TGTTCAAAGCCATCAAAAGCGGCACGATCAGTTAAGAAACTTTAGAGATGGAAAAAAATGTAATTACTGCGATTACATATGCCTTCAGCCATCTTACTTACGAGAACATACCAAATTACACTTTTATCCTCCGTATGATCGTAAAGCGATTGTTTATCAGGTGTACAAAGGCGTTGAAGTTTGGAAGACGGGTGTGAATGAATCTGAGAGCAGCGAGGAAGTACAACTGTCACGAAACGAGTTGCTTTTTAGAGATAGAGGAGATGGTTTTCAATTTGAAGAACGTTTTGAGCCGAAAGAAGATGATGAAGATTTACTAGAACTTTTGAAAAACGCTTCTACTGAAGAAAGACAAGAAGAAACAAATGAAAAAGAGGAAAAAGAAGTTGAATTTGGACCAAACGATAAAAAACTAGAAAATTTTGATAATGTTGATCAGATAAACATTGGCGATACTTCTCCGGCACTTGCTACTGAAGTTGTCCGTGAGGAAGAGCAAGAAGAGACAAGTTCGATGCAGGTTCAAAACGAGGTTCAATAAAATATTGAAATTTGTTGAAACAATTAAACGTTGATAAAAGTTTAAAGTTGATTTTATTGAATTTACCTAAATTTATGATTAATTGAAGTAATTAATGGATCATAATTCACAGTATATTCTAGTCTTCATACAAAGACTGAATTCATGTATAAAAGTTGAAGAATAATATTTTAAAATTTACTCATTTCTCACTCAGTAATACTTGAAAATCGGAAAAATAATAAAACGTTTTTGTAATTTCAGAATTAAATATAAATAAAAAATAAAGAATAATTGAAAATTTTATTCAAAAATCTGAAGTAAGAGACGGAGAATACAATGGAATCTTAATGATTTTGAAAGCAGAGATCGAATCTCGATCTGATCATCAAATGCGCGATTTTTTCGATAGCAAAGCAAAACAAATTTTAAAATAAAATATTTTTGCGCGACAAGAGGCAAATACTAATTGCAAAAATTAAGAAAATTATTTTCAAACTTTGCTCAAACTTTAATATCGGAGCGGCTTTAAATGCAAATTATTTTTAATGTATTGAGCATAGAATTAATTCAAGCATTCCACCACTTTTAGTGTGGAAGGGAATATTTTGCCTCATCAACCAAAATCGTATAATATGTAAACAAAATTTCAAAAAATTGAGTTGTAAGTTAAGGACGGACCAAAGCGTGACATAAAAACGAGCGTCAGTTTAAACGGCACTAAAAAGAGGCGTTTCTGGTCCGAACTCGATTTGATGTTAGTGTTCTTAAGTTACTTGTTTCTGAACAGTTAAATCGTGATTTGTTTAAGATATTGATTGTTAAATCTAAAAGCATCACTCATAAATTGGAAAGATGAGTACGATGCGGGCAATGCGGCCGCTGGAAAGTGCGAAATTTATTGTGGAGCATGCGAAGAATGTGAAAATAAACAGCGAGAAAGGAAAAACATTGGCGCAATGGGTAAGTTACGAACGAGTGAGCATCAAATAATTAGTTTTAAAGTGTCGAAATGTACAGCAAAAGTTGAATAAATAAAAACGGTAGAAATACAGTAAACGCCAAAACAATTCGCATATGCATGCTAGAGTGGGGAATTGTTTTGGCGTTTACTGTATAAGCGACGAAATGAGAGTAATGAAAGCGGACAGCGAAATGAGGGTGATTCAAGCGCCATCTGCTCACCAGAGTAAAACTCTAATATTCATTTATTTTCGACAAAAACTTTCATTGATTAATAAATAATACAAAAGTTTAATTTTTCGCTTGATTTTCATCGAGTATTAGAGCACATTTTCCGAAAAATGAAACTTTTACAAAATCAACATGAAAACAATTAACATTCGCTTTCAATGGCGTCGTTAGTCTAGCGAATGTGTGAAAGATATTTCACTCGACATCACAAGTTAAGCATATCAAGGCAGGATGTGAAATTTGTTTTCGCGACTATTTTATCTCAACAAGTTCACTTCATGCACTCAATTTAATCAACTTTCAAGCTAGCGATGTTATTTTCACCAAGTAATTTATTTTTATAAATATTGTGCTCACAAAGAATCTATTTTTTGTGCCCGTTCCCGATTTCAATGAAACTTGGTATGAAGATAAATTTTCATTAGTGTATTAAGAATTA
>NCKU01001550.1:0-24788 GCA_003675995.1 Dinothrombium tinctorium
AAACAACTATTGCAACACATCTTTTGTTTTATTTCGCACAAAATTTAGTAAAGGGCTTAAAAGTTAAAAAGTCTTGAAGAAGTACAACATTTTTTAATTTAACCAAATTTTTCGCGTAATCACATCTCACAACCAGGTTTAATTAATTCAGTAATTGAATGACTCTTAAACATGAAAAACCTTTTAATACCACTTAATTTCACATTTCATGATATCTTTTCAGCAAACCGGGTTATAAAGTGAAAAATTACTTGTGAGATATTTTAGTTGTAAAAAATTGATAATAAAATAAATGAAGAATGATTACTTGCTTTTGCTTTCTCTCTGCACTTAGAATTGCGATTAAATCATTTTGAAAAACAATCATATTGAACGGAGTATTGTTGTCAAAATTTTTCACCTGCTTTTATATTTGAACCTCTGTTTGTGAAAAAATGGCTACTTAATGCAATCATTCCAATTATATTTATTATTCATTAATATTATAATTAAATAAAAGAAAACAATAATTGAAACCAAATAAAAATTACAATTAATCATGCAAAAAACAACTTTCTCTTTGTTTGATTGAAATACTAAAGAGACCAAAATTAAAATTTACAAAAGACGCGCTTTAACATATTTGGAGAATTTTTTCTCTCGCAATCTCTGATTTTAAGGTAACAAAAGCTAAAATTTCTTTCGCTACTTGGGTTAGCTGAGAGAAGCAAGGGGGTAATCTGAAAAAGCTTCTCTGGAGGTTTTAGGGTAAGCGAGACCCAATCGTTTAATATCTAGACCAAAAACCTGGACAACAAATGAAATTTTTAGCGGTTTTGAGAAGATGATCTCCATTTGAAGTTTATTTTGAGCTACAGTTGCAATAATGGACTAAATTTCACAAAGTTTTTCAAATTATAAAGTCTCAAAAATCAATTTAAATTTTCAAAAAGTTTGTTTAAAAAGTAAAAACCTTGGTTATCGAGTTTAATTAAGCCCATCAAAATATAAAATGGTCGCTACAGTGGTTTGTGATGTTACTAATAGAGGAATTTACATACAGCGATGGTCAAAAATTGACTTATCTTTCTGCATTTAAAACTGGTTTATTTCAAAATTCAATTTATTTATAAGAAATTTTTTAGCCTTCAAGGTAGAATTAGTTTAATATTTTTTTCCTTTTTTAGAATATCAAGACTCTCCATTTTAGAGAAGACTTGATAATTGGCTGTCGATCTACAGTTTCAGAAATTATTACATTAAAACTCACAAAACTGTAATCAATGTCAATTATTATCGCAAAAAGCGATAAAGTTTAGGAAAGATTCAAACAATGTTTAACTTGTTATGAAAGATAAAATATTTTTTCTTGGAATCTTAGGTTCTAATATCAAAATAGAGCTTATTTTTAACTTGAAACTTGATTTCTAAACTTAATCACTGGAAAAATTGACAAAGAAACTTTATCATATCCGCAACTGTATCGTTGAAAATTGGAGTTGCTAAGGTAAAATGCTTTGTAATTTAAACGTTTTCTTATTGCACAAAGGTTATGATTTGAAATTTTACTTGATTAAATGTTTTGTTAGTTTATGGTGCAATACATTTTAAATAAAAAACATTTTTTAACAATTTGTAAAGCGTGATCAGGTCAAATGCGTAATTTTATTTTACAGCTGAGGGCAAAAAACTTCGGCCAACGCAAAGAAAATAATTTTCGCTTCAATGCTGCGTTTAAGTAAACAAATCAGCACTCAACAGATTGAGAAATTTTTACCTTCTACTGTAAATTTCCATTAAAAGAACATGAGCGCAAAGTACTCATAATTGAAGCGAGCCAGGGGAAACGAAAAACGGTTATCATCGTTACTCGCTCTATTTTTACTGTTCTGTCACATTAAATCAAATAAAAAACATTGATAAATCTGTCATACAGTGTTTCAAAAAGTTTTTCTAACTGATTACAGCAATCGTAAAAATATGCTGATATTGCAAAATGTTATTTTCGAAGCTTTACAATCATCGCTGGGGCAGCGTTCTTATGTTTATTACTCTCTATCATGCAATAAATAACAGAGGGAACTTCGCCAGATTATTGAAAAATATCAATTTTGAGTGCCTTAAAAATACTCTCATGCAATTTTCCGAAATTATGAAGCTATTGCACTTAATTTTGTTCAAAACAAAAAAATTGGTACTTTACCTGTTTTCGATACTCACCGTTTATGTTAATTTTTGAAATGGCGACAACTATTTATTAAAATTCAATGTAATTTAATCAAGTAAATTTGCGTTTTAATGAGACTGTGATAGTAAAAACACTTTTTCACAGCGACAAAAAGTTAAAAAATGTCAAAGATACATTGCATCATCTTATCAGCAACGTATTTAAAGTACACATAAACATTTCGTAAAAGTAATTCACGTGCAATAACTCACGGTGTATATTTTTTTTCTGTGAAAATGATCACGTACGACAAATTCTTTTGAAAAGCTCATAAAAATTTTTAAATAGAAAATTGAAAACAGTAAAGAATGATTCATACACATGTAATAAGAAATTTCTTTTAACTTGAAAATAATGTGGAATTAAATGAAAATATTTTAAGTGTAAATAAGAAGCGGATACAATTTTTTTTTGTTTTTTTCACAAAAGATCAAAATAACCACTTGGACAAATAGAGGAGCATCATTGACTTCGAAACCTCACTTACAAGTTCTATCTTTCATCACTTTTCTACATTGAAAACTGCAACATTGAGTGTCCAAAAAGCACGGCACTCCACGCTTTCGGCACTAAAAAATTACAGAAAATAAGTGTGACGTTAATTTTTACAATAATGGAAAGAAAATTTACTATATATACAAATATATTTATACAAACATATAAAAATTAATAATTTTATACTTTGGCGTCGATTTCATTCACGAAAAAGGCGGTCGAAATCACAATGGCGAGAATTAAAAACTGAATACTAAAAATTTTCATTACTTTGCCGCCGGATTAAGCGCAAACAACTTTTGAATGAAAATGGTTTCGAAATTTTAGTTTCTTTACAATTAAATAAGAGAAACTTGCAAAACGCAAGTGCTTACATCAACTGCGTCAAGATTTATTTGCCAATTGATCCTCATTTTTTGCGATCCTGTTTACAACTCTTAACCGCATACATATTCTTTGTATAAATAATTAATTTAAAGTGCAATCATTGTTCAATGTCAAAAGTGTTGAATGCGAATAAAAATGTGAAAACGAAAAAGAGTAAAAGATAGACAAGGAGAAAGAGAAGGAGACAGAAAGAGAGAACTTACTAGTTTTTTAAACCGGTGAAAGCCGATTGAAATGCACTATTCTCAAGACAACGGTTAGATGTAAAAACGTAAGTAAACATTTTTTCCTTCAAACACGTCTTTAGCTAAAAATAAACATTGTCTCTAGCAACAACGAGATGCTCTAATTTTTTACTTTGTCGTCATTTAGTTCTGACCAACTAATTAGCTGGACTAAAATCAATCGAAAAATTAAGATTCATTTGCTAGCTTTGCATACATTCAAAATGTCATAGCGTAGTTTTATCGAACTTTTTTTAATTACAATTTATTTGTGATCCATAATCACCAGCTAAAGTTCGTTCAATTCGATATAAAACTTTTTTAAAAATAAGAGCATCAAAACCATGTGAAAATCTATTGTTTGAAAAGCTTTGCCTTTTTGCATTTATTTTGAAATCGCCTGAAGAAGCATTCGGAAAACAGTCTGCCTTGTTCTCTTAACTTTCTAAAACTTTTTCAATTCGCTTTATAGCGTCGAGTTTTCACAATTACGGAAACGTTCAATTCAAAAGGCATTCATCGCACGTGGAAAAAGCGTGCACACTAAATCATTCGCAGTAATTGTGTCTCTGCCAACAAGGAAAAGATTTAACGAATAAAGAATGAACTCAAAACACATGTAACACTCGTGGTGTTTATTTTAAAATGCAAATTTAAAAAAAACGCAATTAATTTCAAGTTTGCAGACAATTTTTCAATTGATATCAGTTTAAGCAAACTTTTATTTTTATAAAAAAGCGCTATTTACTTTAGCAGTCACTTAATCATTTAAATTTTTAGCTTTTTCTAATTGTTTTAAATGGAGCGCATTTGCTTGTTAGCTTTATTTAAATAATTAAATTAAGCGCTTAAAAGGTTACTTCTAACGAAGGTACCTGCACGATAGAATTTATCGCGTATTTGTGTCAAGGTACAAACGTTTGTAAATACAGTTGAATATTTAAATATAAGATTAGAGATAAAATTATCGATGTCGAAAAAGATGAAAAAAACAGCAGTTCACGAATGTTCGACACGTGTGCACAATAGTTTGTGTAAAGTTCTTGAATATATTAGTGCAATCAGAACAATTAAATATTGCATAAGGCAAATCAAGAGTGAAAAGTGAATTGTGATAAATGGATCCTTTATTTAATTTTGAAAATAACCCTTTCTCGTCGGTACTTAGAAGCTTCACCACTTCTTCAGTGGTAAAATTTAAACATTCGCGATACAGAGATGGTAAGTCGCTATTCTTTTTTTGTAGTATGCTCTTTCGAGCACAGATGGAATGATCTCATTGCTTGACGCAAATTGTAATCTAACGACAAAATAGCTGGAAATCACTTGAAAAGTGAACGCTCAATTAGTGCAGTACAATCGATAAGGATCGTACCACATTCATTGTCGAGTGATTTTCACGTCTGGTGAACCCATCTTATTTCATAATCAATCAATCGTGGTAGTGAAATTTTTAACTACTAGTAATTTCACAAAATTTAAAGGTTTCAAAGCTTCTACCACCTAAATCTGAGAAACTTCTGATTAAGAAAAATGTTTTTTTTCTAAATTAGGCTAAATTTTGGTAATTTGATTAAGCGAATGAAATTTTGAAAAAACCTTAAAAGCGGTTACATAAATTTTCTTAAATAGACAAATGAATTTCTCTATTCATCTTCTTTACCGGTAATACAACGAATGCGCAAATTTGAGATCTGAATATATTTAACATTAGTTATTTACTAAAATCGCAGTTTCTATGTTTAACCGAATTAAAATATGCAATCAGCAGCGTAATATAAAATAAATAATTTTCCCCTTATTATTTTGCATACATTTCAGAGTTTTTCTAAAATGTTTTTCATTGTTTGTTTTTGTCTAAGGTTTATAAATAAGAGATTTATCTAGCTTCAATACTCAAGCATAAAACATATGATCAATTGTTTTGAATACAAGAAAGAATCAATTTTAAAAATTGAGACGATTTAATTAGTATAAAGAGCAAGTTCTCAATATTCTTCGAGCAAATATATAACAAAAACTTTGATTTGTTTTTAATTGTATAAAAAACTCACAGAAACAAAACTAACCATATCTACCTCCCTTAACCTACCTACAAAACCTAACCTAACTTAGCACTCCAAACCAAATTTACCTAACCTAACCCATCCGACTTAAACCTAACATTTACGTTTAAACAAGTAAATTTTATCCAAGAACTCAAAGCAAAGCAATCGTGATTAGAACTTAGTTGGGGATGTTCATAACCGCAGTCCAAAATGTAAAACATTTTATCTCTGCTGTAAAAAAAATTTACTTTGTAAGCAAAGATTACAACGAAAATGTGCAAATTTATTTTGAACTGAAGTTGGATTGCATTGAGTTGCTTGCCTATGAACCGCTTACTAATGAGAAGCAAAATTCATCCGGGTCAGTTAGGTAACATTAGGTTTCGCGGATATCGGAAATTTTTTTAAAGGCTACGTGTCTCATTTGAGTTAGTAAAAACGATGAGATAAAGCAGGAAAGCTTGATTTGCTTATATTTTACAACGGTATCCTCCCTTTCAGATAATTAAAATATATCATTACGTTTTTTATTAGAAATCAAACACGCAAAGCTCACCGCTATAAGCCCCATATTTGAGTTATAAGTGAAGAGAGCAAAGAGTAAATAAAGAAAAATTTTGCTTCAATGAAAACGCGAATTGATTACATCGTCGCGGAGTCGATATAAATTGATCAACAGCCAAGAATAATTCATTATGTCACTTGCTTGCGAAGTGAAAACAATGCCAAGCTCTCAACATACTATTGAAGAATCAGCTCCAGTGATGGGTCACGAAAACGATATTGTCGAGCAAAAAGCTTGCCTGCCGCTAAAAGAAGAGCGAGTGTTCACTGGAAGATCACTGCAAATGACTCGATTTTACTTCAACGGACCTGATGGCAAAGAGCGAGTACAAGAGGGGATTCAACGTGTGAGACGAAATGCTAACATTTCTTCTGTGCTTGGTTCTCGCAATTTATGCACCATTGGAATTTTGAAGAGGCAAATTATGTGCGATTGTTTAATTCTGGTCAAGCAATATCGGGCTCCGCTCAAAGCTTATACACTTGAATTTCCAGCTAGAGTGATCGATTCAAGCAGCGGTCATAATTTAGAAGATATTATTAGCCATGAAGTGGAAGATGATACTGGCTACACATCAACCGATATAAAACACATTAGTCCGCCAACAGCTGTGGATCCTGGTAAGTAATCATGTTGAATTCGATTTGTTGTCTTTTCTAAATTTTATCGAGACGAGAAATAATTCTCGAGCAAATCATCGGTTCAAGAAAAATAAAATGAATTTAGCAAGGTATTGTAAAGCACGTTACGCCCTTTTGAAATCAATTCATTCAACTATTCAAATCTCAGTTTGAATAAAAGTTTCAGACTTTTTTATCCTTATCTTATATCTAATTTTGCTAAGCAAATCTTAATTACGATTGAACAAACGATTCTCCTTTTTTGTTTTTAAAACCATTTGTTCTTTTATCATCGCGAGGAAAATGATTATTTCTACGTGACGATTGTTTTATCTATTGAAGACACTAAAATTTGCTTTGAAAAAAGAATCGATAATAATTGAATAATTTCTTTGGCTCACACAGAACATTTTCAAACGTTTAGTTGATTGTTAATCAAACCGAGAAGCGTTTGAATTTTTATTCGCTTCATTTTAAAACATTCTTTGGCAGCATTTTAATCATTTTAAAATTTTTTTCACCTCGCATGTGACAAGAGTCTCGTGAGTGCTCTGTTTACTTAAACCGCTGTGAAATAACAATACGATTAAAAAACGAACAGAAAGCTCATTTATCTTTTTCAAACAAATAGATGTTTCTGACTGCAAAATCAGACTCGTGAGCTTATTGATCGACGGCGACGATCCATTGAACCATCCGACAGCCAAAAACGATCTCGATGACGAGAGTAATGGACACGGTCATATCGTAGAACTACTTCAAGTGCCAGTGAACGGTTTGCTCGATCGACTTCGCCAGTATTCGCAACAAGGATTGGTGATCGATTCTCGCGTCTATGCATTCGCGATTGGCTTGAAGAAAGGCGAGAAGATGGCCTTGTCACAATTCGTACCCAACGTGGAAAACATTTATTGAGTAAACAATTTTTTTGTTTTGTTTCTGTGCTCAAGTGTGATCAAAACAATTTGAAGCATTCCTTTTTCGTTGTAAATACATATAATTGCTATAACCACCACCTCATCGTTAGATTTCACACTTAGTCAATTATTTTTTCTTATTCGCTTTATTTTTTATACTTTGAAGATATTTTCTTAATAGACAGAGAGCAATGTAATATTTTATCTTTGTTTTTGAATAAAGATTGCAACATTATTAAGTCGCCTCTCGGCTAAAAAATCTCGACTGTTCGTGTTACTGTGAGGTTAGAGTATACAACATTATCAAGGCAGACTTTGTTCATGAAATTAAGATTAATAAAATCGCTTATCTTGTCAACTTATGAGGCAATGATTGAGCAAAGTAGTTCTTGTTAAGCTCTTATCTGATTGTGTTTCAATTACTATTTAATTCATTTGAAATAAACAATTTTAACGACTTTCAAGAAAATTTCGAAAAAGCTAATATTAAGCTCATAGTGTGGTTAAATAATCTTACTTAAGATAAAATTTTAGCAATGATTTTACTCAAGATTTCATTTAACTTTATATGGTAATAAATTAATTGAAAAGTCATAAAATAATTTTTATAACTTTTTTATGGAAACAAAGAAAAATTTCATGTGCGTCAATGTAAAATTCTTTAAATAGGCATTCTCTCTTGATAAACTAAACAAACGAAATATATTATAGAGATAGTAAAGAGCGAAAAATATTTTATTGTGTAAAAAATGAATTTAAAACTTAAAATATTGTTTTCCATTTAAAAAGCATAAAATTACTTCACTTGCATAAATTTGCAAACATTCAAATTGCATAAAGTTTTTAAATGAAAACTTCTGAATAAAGAAATATGTTAAATTTTAAATAAAAGTGAAATTGTAATTGAATAAAAAACTTGGATCCCCTTCCTCCCTATTATCACATAAAAGAGCGTAATTTTTGATTGCATTTCACAATTTTAAAATTTTGAAAACCGAAATGAGAATTCGTCAAGTACATACCATATTTTAAAATAATCTTTGTTTAAGTTCATAAAGATTCTACTGAAGCTGTTCAAAATGTTAGATAATGTACTTTTTACAATAAATTTCATTATATTGTTCAAAGATAGTCGAAATATTGAATAGATGTTTGAATTGAAGTGCTCGTCAAATATCGTGTTGCTTCAATCGAAACAATGCATAGGCTAAAGAGACTCTTTCGAAATTACCCACTGCAACGTTATTTATCTTTATCGAAATTAACCTTGCAAAATGCATTAACAATTAAATGTCAAGAAGTCAATAGAGAAAAAACGGAAAGATTTTTCAAAAAGAATTTTAACCAACAAAGACTATATGAAGACTTAGAAAGACTTAGAAAAAAGATTTGAAATAATGAAAATTTGAAGTTTAATTTTATACATTTTAATGCATAAAATTGCATTGAGCAAGCTTAATCAATGAAATCAATTTTGTTTGGCTAAAATCCAGAATAATTAGAAAATTGCAAAATATCTTATGCAAAAACGCTTTGCACAAAAAGTTAAATTTGTGATTTCAAATCCATTCTCAAATAATCTCAAAATATTCAATTTAATTCTTCAATTCAAGTTTTCGTCATTCTAAAACATTTTTAACAACAAAGAATCAAAAAATCTGAAAAAATCTCAATTAATTTTAAACTAATTTGAGGATCAATTTTTTAAATGCAATACAGAAAATTGAATACTCTATTAGTAAAATTAAATATTAATTATATTGAACGAGTACACATGACTGTATAAGGCTCATTACATTCATATTTCTATAAAAGTAAAAAAGTGATTACATGTCTCTATAGTCTCAACCGATTTTCACCCGGTTTGTTTTAAATGAAAGTACTATTCAACTTCTATCTTATGAAAGATGTCTCATAATTCTGAATCAAAGCACTGAAAAATTGCTTTTAAGACGTTTAAACAATAATAATCATAGAGATAAAAATAATTATATATAGCACACAATGAGTTTAAATATTTAAAATAAACCGGGTGAAAATCGGTTGAGATTTAGGCCCGCAATCGAAAAAAAAAATTTCGCCATAGACTTAATGTTAAAGTTTGCACGCGAATAACTTGCTTCACGTGCAAAATTCGCACCTATGATGGGAGTAATTCTTAATACACTAATGAAGATCTATCTTCATACCAAGTTTCATTGAAATCAGGAACGGGCACAAAAAATAGATTCCTTGTGAGTCAATAAAATTATATCAATGAATTTCCATTAGTTTATTTTGTTTCAATTCAATTTTCATTATTAAACGCCTCCACACCTGTAGATGATCAAGTTCAATGGTTTAAAAACATTTAACATTTTAAGTTTAGGGATCCACGTCTTATTCAAGGATTTGATTGTGATTCAGAAAAATGTAATCATTTGTCGAACAAGAATGTAAGTTTTTGAGACTAACAAGAAAAAGTTTTCGACTGTCACAATCTATAGTCAAAGTATCTTTTTATGTTTTCGGAAATGAGAATAATAATAATAATGGCGCCCTAAAGTAATAATGAAATGAGGACATTTGTTCATGACCAAAATTTAATTTTTTGTCTTACTAATTTTCAAAAAAATTTCACAGGTGTCAGGCAACCAAAATTTACAATCCTTAAGCTCAAATTAATTAATGATGTTCAAAGTTTTAAAATTTCGTAAACCAGAAATTGCGCTTCTTACATTTAAAAATAATTTTCATTATTTTAATAGCGTGTTGTAATGTTAAAATGAATAGGGTAATAAAGTTAAATTCACTTTAACATTACATGATCACAATTACATTAATAAAAATTATTTTTAAATGTAAGAAAGTGCAATTGTTGGTTTACAATATTTTAAACTTTGAACATAATATACTTGTTAATTTAAGACTAAAAGATTTTAAATTTTGTTAGCCTGGTGCCTGTAAAAATTTTTGAAAATTCAGTAAGACAAAAAAATTAGATTTGAACAAATGCCCTCACGCATTTTTTAAAGCATAAAAAAGTTGGTTTGACTACAGCTTGTGCTTGACAATCGAAATTCTTCATTCTAAACAAGTAAGTTTCAAATTCAAGTCTTGATCTTCACATGAAGAATATTTCAAGTTAATTTCCCACTAGCGACCTTCAACTTTGGTGAAAACGTATCAGAATGGAAAATTTTGGCACTCACACCGAAGATTATTTCACAAAATTTCGAAATAAAAATCACTCTTTAAACAAAAAACATATGAGAGCTTCTAATTTTTCTGGCCGATAGCCAAACAAAATTCGTTCGCAATCTTATCAATAATGAATAAAAATGATCATGTGAATGTTTCAATAAAATGCTGAAAATGTGCGAAGTTTCCTGTTTTTAGCAAAATTTTCGAATTGTAAGAAAATTAACATCAACTTTAAAAAGTGAACATTTTCAAGCGGTTTTAAGCATCGTAACTGATTAGTTTTTTAGCTTCACTCTACAAAAAATACAAGCCGTATCGTAAGAAAATGAGATCATAAGTCCCAAGAAATCAAATGAGGGGTAAAAAAGAAAAAATAAAATAAAATAAAATAAGGAAAATAAAAAATTTCTTTTACTTATCGAACCTTAAAGTCAAACCTTACAACTTATATGTAGTCAAAAGAACTGTACCGATCCATTCAGCTTTTGAAGGACTATAAAAAATAAACAAAGCGAAGGAGAAATGCTTTGAAAAAACATTTTTGTATTTTTTTCTTTAAGACTTTCAATGCTGATTTTTGTCAATGATTTGTGGTTCTCTTTAATGCTTTAATCCAAAGAATCAAGCTTTGAACTTTCAAAAATCTCAAAATTTATTTACTTTTATCAAACGCTTTGCAAAACATCGATATTTTGTTTTATTGTCACGAGATAAAAGAAGTAGAATTCGAAAAAAGTAATCAGCTCAATGGCTTATTTAAAAGGTGAAATTTTTCTTTGAAAAGGAGCTTTATCATATTTGAAAATGACTGATCGTGAGTGGTTTTTATTTTATATATTGATGTAATAAATCAATTCATTGTAGTAGACTCAGGCAGTACAAATATACGAACTTTTGAATTTTTTCCGAATTTTTTGAGGAAAATAGGAAATGATTATAACTAATTTTGCTAAATTGAAAATGTAGAAAAGCTTCTTCTAGAATTTATAATAAAGCGATTAAACGTGAAAAATAATTTGTATTTTGAATTCAGTTAAAATGTATCAAATTGATGTTAGCTATTCAAGATCTAAACATATGATTTCAGCAACTCAATTCAATCTTAATAACTGCAATTATGATGCTTATCTGAAATTAATGTCAGAAATATTTGTAAAAAAAACTCAACAATATTAGAACAGGCGAAATAACAAGTGGCTTTATTAATAAAATGTTTGAAATGTTTTTCTAAAGAAGCTAAAAATTATCTGTTAGTCATAAGATGAAAATATTTTTGTTGATTCAAAATATTATCTACAAAACATGTGTTCTTTTCACATAATTGTGAATTCGCGCAATCGATATTCTGCGATATTTACAAGGCACAAAAAACTTAGATTCACTTAATATTGTTCAATCAAGAAATGCAGATAAATATTTGAGAAAATGAATCTGAAAACGCTTTTGCCAATTGCTTTCGCCATAATTTGCTGCTTTTACCAAATTTCGAATGTTTTAAAAATGTTTTTCAACTTGGAAACAAAACTTGTGGCTAAAGTGACGCAAAAAGCGCGATTGCCAGCAGTAACAATTTCGTTTCCACAAAGTTTTGTTAAGAAAAAAATTCTTTCCCGATTCAATTCGACGCAGAGAACAAAGAAGTTTAACAAATATTTACTTTTAAATTATCGTTCATTTGTAGCGAATGTATTGAAAAGTGATTTACGTTACGTGCCGCAATGTAAATTGACCATCGATTCGGATGAAACAATTGGTTGCGAAAAACTCGGGCAGCCATCGATTCGCTTTAATGAGGTCGAACTTTCAATAACTTTTCTAAGCAATCATAGCAGCGAAAGCGTTTACACGACTGCGAATGTAAAGAAAATTGAAATAATTTTTAAAAATTTCTTTTTCGACTTTCCTGTCGGACGTTATTGCTTAATTTCTCACGAATTTACGGATGAAAATAAATCGTGCAGACGATTTCGCATCCGAAACTCGTTTTCACTACTTCATACTTATAACCAAGAAATTGTACAAAATTTGCCACAGCCCTACACTCAATGCATTGATTACACAAAATTGAATTTCTCGTCGAGAAGAGAATGTTTCGATTTGTGCGTAATTCAATCGACAATCAAGTTGTGCAATGCTTTGCCAACCGAAATTCCAATCAGTATTTACGATCATTCGCATTTAAATCTTTTGCGGTCAACGGATGAATGCTTCACGTCAAAAGAAATCCTGAGCAAGTGTAAAATGAAATGTTTGAGAAATGATTGCGAAAAAAATTTTTTCAAGATTCACATTTACGCAGTGGCCCGTTTCGTCAAAAATTTTAGTTTAATATTCTTTACTCACAGAAGTTCGGTTATTCTTCTTTCATTCGAACCGAAAATGAAATTTCTCGATTTTGTCGTTTACATTGGAAGCACGATTTCGTTTTGGTTTGGCATTTCAATGAATGAAGCGTTCATATTTCTTTTTGGCAAAATCTTTCGATGCGTGAAAAGGTCTACGACAAAACTATGTGAGCGTCAATTTTGGAATTACTACAGCGTTTTATTTTGCGCTTTCTTCTTATATATTCAAACCAGAAATATATTTGCTCAATATACTCGACACGACATTCAAGTGAACCTTATCACAACAATTTCTTACACAGATTTCCTGCCCGCTATTACGATTCAATTTCCACACATAACAATTTTAAACATGAGCAAAGTCATTAAATCAGTAGAACTGGCAAACTACAAAGAGGGCAATAGAAAAATTCGTCACTTCAAGTTAAATGTTTCGACTAAATCACTGAAAAAATTTTCTGAAACTCTCATTGACGTGAAAAGCTTAATTTCGCAATGCAGATTTTACACTTCAAGCACTGTGAGTATTAATTGCTCTGAAATAACGAGTACAACAATTGGATTCTACGGTCGATATGTGCATTTGACGCTTTTCGACCGAGAAATAAATGAAAAATATGACAAAAAGTACGAATTCGTAAATTATTTTCGAGACGATCCGATTGTCAGTTTTGAGCTAGACTACACTAAATGGACAAGCGCTTATATATGCATCCATGCTCCTGAAAACACGCCATTTCCTTTTTCGCAAGGTATTTTCTTCATTTCAAAGCGCGAAAAGCAATCATACGCTATAAAATATTCTAAACAAATTGTAAAATATGCCAACGATTTCCAAACAAAAGCTTGTCAAAACTATTCTCTGCTCGGATTTCGATCGCAAGTCGATTGCAAAAATGAGTGCATGATTAACAAAGCAAAAAAAGCTTGCAAATCAAATCATCTGTACGCTTACAATTATCGGCTTAATTCGTATGCTCTTAAAGCAACAAAGTGTGAAAATCAAGTGACGATAGAATGTGCAGAGAAATGCAAAATTAAGGATTGCAAAATGGATTTTTATCAAATCGAGAGTAGAAGTTTAATTAATAAAAAAAATAATTCACAATTTGAAATATCTCGATTGTCCAATTTGATTGAAGAATATGTTTTTTTGCCAAAAATGACTCTACAAGATTTGATCGCTTACACAGCGGGAACCGTATCGATGTGGTTCGGAATCGCAATTCTCACCCTTTTATCTAGTCCAAAATCAATTTTGGAAAAGCTTTTTTGTTTATTTGCATCGATTTATGATGAAGTTACAATGAAAATCAAATTGATAAGAGTGAATGTTCACAAAAGAAAGTTCAGAATGCTTTGGAGATATTTAGAGGACATTTTTAGTCTTCTCTGCTTTTGGGGAGCAGTCGTTCAATGCTACGATGTTTTCAACGCTTACTGGCAAAGAGAATTCAATGTGAGAACTGTGCTGAGAACGCCATTATATGGTTATGTTCCTACAATAACCTTGGCTGCTCATGTTCCCAATAATGTCAAATTAAATTTGAGTAATTTGAGAGAATATCAAGAAAAAATGATTTTTAACTGCAATGCTTATGAACCTAACCTTAAAATGAGTTCAAACTGTAATCAATCCAATTTGATTTTGATCGAAAACATTTTTTATATTTCATTTTTTCACGAATTAACAGATCTTCAAGAAAAAAATGAAAAGATGAAAATCGATTATTACGCCAATTCGAAATTTCTTTTCACTTTTAACTTCGCAAGTTACAAGCTCTTAAGTCCAAATTTTATTATCATCCATTCGCCAAAAATTTGTCCTCATTTTTTCTACACCGGTGGTATGTTGCGTTTCTCACCTAAAACATACACACAAATCACTTATCAAAGAAAGGCTATTCACTTATTTAACCAAATGTTCGGTTCCAACTGCGACGACTACAGTTCTCTTTCTTGTGTTTCGCGAGACAATTGTTTTCGCGAATGCTTAAAGAGAGCGACAAAATCTAAGTTTGTTAGTAAAGCAACGGCTTCTGGTTGTGAAATCATTTCACCATCAGAATATCGGATGCTCAAAAAAGAAGAACTAAGCGAATGTCGGAACAAAAATTCAAAGCCAGATTGTTTTATGGAATGGTTCGAAATTATTCCGATCAAAACCTATACATTTGAATCCGAAAGAATTGAACAAAGTTATATGAAAGTGGAAAAACCTCAATTTCAAATGGAAAAAGAGTTATTCTGGGAACTTAGAATTACCACACTCGATTTATTCATATATATTGGTAACATTTTGTCTATCTGGTTCGGTTGTAGCGTTATATCTGTATTATTTAAAATTAAACTTTGCAAAAATGTAAACTTTTTTAATTATGCAAAAGATCATAAAAATTACTCTCGTGGAGGAATTTCAATGCCATTAAAACGAAAGAATAGGAAGATTGAAATGAAGATTGTTGAAAATATGTAGTACAAAGCTGTTAAATTGTAAATGAGTAAAATCAAAGAATTAAGTAAAATTTCTTGATTGTCTCAATTTTGTATAAATAAGGCTTTCCTTTCTGAAATACAATATGAAAATCCAAATTATTTCGAAGACGATATATAAAATTGTGTATACAGAAATTTTTATCGCTCTAGCAAAATCTGTTAGAAACGATTTATTCAGAAAGAAAGTTAGAAAATAATATAATTCAAAAAATCATCGCAATGTTAGTAAAAAGGTTTCAAGTTACCGGTTAGATGTTGTTTTGAATCATCTTCTTTACCAAAATTGAGCTCATTGAAATCAAATAGAATATTAATTTTCATTCTTGAAGTTGTTTTCATTAAAATTAAGAAAACTATTTATAAACATCATTATTGCATATTAAGATTCTGAAATTATATTCCTTGATCTTAAAAAGCTTTTATTCGATACACTTGAATTCAGTTCAGAATACAAATATTTTGAACATTCAATGATGTTTTTTTACGAAGCATTTTAAGAATCCCATTTTTTAGAAAATTTTCACTTAAAAATCGATTTAAATAATTTCGGGTTTTAATTTGATTTGAGAAAAATAATTTTCTAAGAATGTTTACGAATACTAATTTTATTTTTTCAATTTTATTATGATTCCATTAAATATCGATGATTTTTAGCCATTTCAAATATTCATATTAGCAAAATTCATTTTTCGTGCTATTCGTTTACAACTGCGACCCTGCTTACGGCATGTCTGACGTCGATTAATTCGCCTTCTTCGTCTTATTCTACGTAAGTCTCTTCTGCCCTCATAATTCACATTTTGTCTTCGTCTACTTTGTGTTTGTACCAGCCTTCGATTAACGTTTATTCGATGATGATCGTGAGAGAAGATGGAATTTATAAGAAGTACTAGTCGCAGAGCTATTTCGTAGGCTATTCGCTCGAATAGCGCTCTTTCCAAATCTTCGGTTACATTTGAAGAATATCTTATTCTTGTAATTAAGCTTACCAATGCTATTGCAAGCTCAATATCTCTTCCATCATTTTGAGAGTAGATACATGAATTGAGTAACGAAGCAATTCTTTCAATTTCTTGTTCATAGAGCTCAATGTATGAATTTTGCTCACGCAAATCCATTTGAAGATAAAATGCTTTTAAATAATTTCAATAACTATTTTTAATGAAACACTACGATTATCGTGTTTTTCTCTCGATTTCTAATTTCCAAGAACGTTTGTTCAACAATTTCAATTTTTTAAGTGAGAGTAAACGAACGTTACAGCATTGTTTAATAATGCATTAATAATTAACAGCATTAATGTAATTATTTAAACTAACATAACATAACATTCATCACACATTTATCAATATTTGAAAAAATTTATAATATGATGCAATCTTCTTTCATTGAGTTATTGCTCTCTTTAGAGTTTCTCTTACTAGAATATGCTTTTTCATTCTATTTTTTAAAATTAGTTCGACTTTTATCATGTTTAAAGGCTTTTCGTTGCAAACTTATTGAGGTTTTCACACGAAGTTATATAAGTTTGTGATGTTGGTTCAGATGGTTAGATTAAGAAAAGTGAGTATTTAAATTGCGCTCAAATGCATTTAAACAGTTTTATTCAGCATTTAACTCTTTCAAAAAATTTTAACAATGTTTCTCATATTGTGCGCAAAGAGATGCAGAAAGAGAAACTTTTTTTTCTGCTCAAAATAGCACATTGTACCTTGTTCTTTAAACATAATTAGTATATTTGGATTTTTTTTTTCGATTGGAAGTCACATTTCCGAAATAATCTATTTGTTTGAAAAGCGCCAAAACCATTCATTATCGGACTTGCCTAACTAATTTGATTATGATTCAAAAATAAATTTATATCTTGTCCTAATTTCCTTCCTATGAACTTATTTTTAAAATAGAGATCGTCTTAGAGCCAAAGATAAGAAAATTTATTTGTCATATACAAACAAAATATGAGAGATTATTTAATTGACATTTGCTAAATAATCTTTCACTTCTGCTGGTGTCAAACGCTTGAATCCCTGAGCGTTACAAATCGCAATTTCAATATTGTCAGCAGTCATCTGACCCTCAAACCCTTCTTTTAGAGTTAAAATAGCCGTATGAATCGCATCTTCCAACTCAAGCTCTTCGCTATATCTGTGAGTATAATTTATAAAATAAAAAGAGTCGAAGATGAAATAGAATACAAACCTTTTTTCAAGAAATGATTTTCCATTAGTATGATTTCTTCCCAAAGCGGTTGCCTTCCACGCGAAGTAAGCACCCTTTAATTAAGAAAAGGTATATAATGGCGGCTAAGATTAATAGCCAGAAATGATTCTTACACTAGGATCACATTGAAAAAGATGAGGTCTGTCGCTGTCCCAACCCGCAACAAGCAGCGAAACACCAAATGGCCGCACGCCACCTGATTGCGTGTACTCTTGCATGATGTAAGCCACCTTTTGCACCAACTGCGAGGTGGAAATGGGTTCATTATACATTAAATAGTACTTTTGAGCCAATTTTCGCGCCCGTTTCACCAGTATTCGATAATCAGGACCCATACCGCTGTAAATCATGCCGATGTGATCGGTGATCGGTTCCATCTTGAAAATGCTGTGCTCGTCGTAAAGAATCGATTTGTGCTTCTTTTCGGTGGCCAAAACAACGCCGTTTGACGCTTTGATACCAACACTGGGGGCACCGGCAGCGACTGCGGACAGCGCGTATTCAATTTGAACCAATTTTCCCGAAGGGCTATGAAAGTTGACAAACGTTGTTTTAACTGTTTTCTTATGAAAAGCAAAGCAAAACAAACCTGAATGTGGTCAATGAAAACGAGTACCGCTCTGAGCTCATCTTTAGATTGCAACGAACGCTTCTTTTCCAATTTTTCGAAATTTGCTTTTCGTTCGCAAATCGCACAATAAGCCGCTGTGTCACGTTCAGGGGTCGATTCGGATTTACGCCTCTCTTCAGCGTCGTTCACATTTCGCTTACCAATCGCACCCATTCGAATCGCTTTGAAAGTGTTTTCAAATCGTGAGAAAATTGAACTCAAATCTATTTGAATTACTTAGGCACGAAAAATGAATTGCGAGCTGTCGTGATGAAAGCGAGCGATGAGCGAACACTGGATTAGCCGAAAATGAAGAACGAGCGAGAAAAGTTAGAACGAAGCGAGAGTGCGCATGTCACGGATTGAATTGAAACATGTGCTCGAATGGTGAATGTTTTCATTTTGTTTATTTAATTGTAAACAAATGAATAGTGAATCGAACGCGGAGCGAATTGCACGCGAGACGATAACACCCATGCAGCAAATGATCTCTTCGTGTACGGGTGCTATCGTCACCTCCATTTTCGGTGAGTCGATCGGCACGTAAACCAGCTTTCGGCCGACGTGTTTCTAATCAAAATATTGCATTTCAGTCATTTTTCTGCATTCTTACAGTTACACCATTGGATGTCGTTAAGATTCGGATACAGGCACAACAGAAAGAGTTTCTAAAAAATAAATGCTTTCTTTATTGCAATGGTTTGATGGATCACATCTGTTATTGCAACGGCAATGGTAACGGTGCCAATGGAATGCAGAAAACATATCCTCCGTCTGCTTTGGATTTGAGATCTTCAAAATGGTTTAAACGCCCGGTTTATTTCAGAGGAACTATGGTAATTTTTATAATTAGGATTAATTTTGCTTTCTCGATGTAGTATCTAAAACAGGAAAATTTAGATAACGTCTTTATTCAAGCGAAGGCTAAGTCAATTTCAGTCACAGATTTTTGTTCAAAATTTTTTTATTAATCTTAAATTGCTTTAATCTCTACATTATGTCATTCTCGTTCGATTTAACAATGTATCTCATAAATTACTTATGCTGCGATAATAAGGAAAGGTTGTTTGCTTTTTTTAACCAATTTTTTCTTCAGGACGGAATTTACAAAATTGCAAGAACTGAGGGCATTACATCTTTATGGAGCGGACTCCCACCGACACTGTACTTAAAAACTCATTGCAAAATTACAATATCAAAGTTTATGTTTTATTTTCATAGAGTTATGGCAATACCAGCAACAGTTGTTTATTTCACAACTTACGATCAATTAAAAGATCGGCTTAGTTCATGGTTTCAATTGAGCAATCAACCATTTTGG
Source organism: Dinothrombium tinctorium (assembly GCA_003675995.1). NCBI lineage: Eukaryota > Metazoa > Arthropoda > Arachnida > Trombidiformes > Trombidiidae > Dinothrombium > Dinothrombium tinctorium. The sequence goes on from NCKU01001550.1 coordinate 19,638, forward strand.
TTGCCTATTGTTGCGGGATCATCTTCGAGGTTATTTGCTGCAACTTTGATTAGCCCTCTTGAAATGATCCGAACGAAAATGCAGTCGAAAAAACTTAGTTATTTTGAAGTTGGCCAAGCAGTCAAAACACTAGTGAAAATTGAGGGTAAACTGGCGCTTTGGCGTGGATTGGGGCCTTCATTACTTCGTGATGTTCCTTTTTCTGCCATTTATTGGACAGGATATGAAACAATTAAAGCAAGATTCCAAGTAAAAGAGCCATCATTTAAATTTAGTTTTGTTGCGGGAGCGTTTTCAGGTACAATTGCGGCGATTGCAACATTACCGTTCGATGTGGTCAAAACCCATCGACAGATCGAATTAGGTGAAGAAATGTTGAAAGATAAGAGAAGTCCAGCGGAAAAAAGTCAAAAAAGGACTTTGTCGATAATGAAAAAGATTTATGTTCAGCGCGGAGTTGCCGGATTATTTGCCGGTCTTTCGCCCCGTATAATTAAAGTGGCTCCTGCTTGTGCAATAATGATAAGCACGTACGAATGTGGAAAAAAGTTTTTCAGATACTACAATACAACAAGAACTCAGTGACTATTTTAGATAATAAGAATTTGTAGAAATTTATAGAATTGTGACGATTTAAAAATTATTCTGGGCTTTCAGCGATTTCTTTACCATTGACGATAAGATTGTAAATAATACCTTCTTTCTTGTTTCCGCTGCTGACTGTTTTTATAAAAACGTTATCTTCGGAATCATCACTTAAACTGAAATGAATTTCTGTTCCGTCTTCAACGAATTCACCAGTTGTCTCCTTTTTCTCGCCGTTTACCCAAACATCCAAAGTGTCTTTTTCTAGAATTTTCAAATAAAATTTGTCTCACAAAACATTTATATTAGTTGTTCCATTTTTGTTTCATTATCGAAACTCATCGACAATCATATTTCACTGGCATTACTTTAAGAAATGAGACACAATAATTTAATAGAGTTAAAATGTGGCGATAGAAAATCATTGAATTGATCTTTGGTCAAAGTGCTTTTGTTTGCAAGCATTAAGAAAATTGTCTTTGTGTAAGATGTGCAACTTACCCAAAACAATGCGATAAGTTTTATCAGCAAGCTCACAAAACCAAGCTTTCATGATTTTCGATCGCTGATCTTTGAATTTTTTCAATTGCTTGCCATCCACGAGCAGCATGTAATCGTAAGAAAAACCGCTCGCTGCAGTAATGATAATCTCGCATTTGGAGTTTCCGATTGTAAATGCTTCTTTACCGACAAGTTTAAACATCCAATCGCGTCGTAAAACTTCCTGAAAGCAATTTTATTTCATTTTTATTAGCTGTAACATTTTTACTTTACAACGATCGATCTGTTTCCAAATGTTCACTTTTCTAACTGTTGTTAAACGATCCAAATTTCCGCTCGACCTTATTTTATATTTAGATTAGGTTTGAAGATTTTGACGACGTGGTTTTTAATTTTTTATTTTTATAAAGTTAATTAAACTTTTCACTCGTATTTATGGATCGAATTTCAACAATAAAGCGCTGAAAAAATAACTCGTTTTCATAGATTAAAAATTATTATACAAAAAAAGTGAACATAGATTTCATACGCACTAAAGGTGCGATATCGCTTCAAACCGATTGCAACAAAAGTTTCAGCGCTGTTAATTGCATCAATAATTGCTGCGATTGCAACAATAAACACAAAACAAAGTGAAAACAACGCAATCACTTACTTCGCCGTCAACGCGAATTACACGCTTGCCGGTTGTGGTACCGTGTTCAAACTCAACTTTATGCACTTTATCGCTGAGCGGAACGTCCCAAACGCCGGCTATGTCTGACATTGAATTTTAATTGTTATTCGTTGAAGTTTTTTAAATGACTCTCGGCGAATGTAATCCAAACAAATCTATGTGCCCGTGTCGCAACGGTTGTCAAGCGAATTGTGCTTTTCAGATGTAAACAAAAAGTTGATGAACAATGTTAAACTCGACGGGTACTTTTCCTTTTCCAATATTGTGTCGTATGGAGATTTTGCGGAGAATGCGTTCCAGCATCTCCTAACTTATCGATTTGTATGGTGGGAATGAAAAAAATGAGGCTGTAAAAGCCATGCTCTCTGCAAAAGTTGCATTGCACAAAATTTGAAGAAAAAAGTTAGCGCAAACAGGGAGAGATAAAGAGAGAAAGAGAGTGAAAGAGTGAGACGAGAGAGAGAAAATAATGGGTTACGACGAAGAAGTTTTATGAAAGTGATCTGCATTTTCCTTTCTCAATCTTTTGCATTTCTGAAAACAATTTTGTGTTAATATTCAATTTATAAAATGGTTTTCGGTGCAACGTTGTTGGCCTATTATTTCTGCATCCTGAGTGCAATTTTCGCGAATGATGACATCAACGATACTGCACAAAGCTCAAAAGGTAATCAATTCGATTAATTTGCAATTTTTATTTCACATTTTGATTTTTACGTCTATCTACTATTTGCGATCAAAAATTTTTCAAATCGACAAACTCATGCGTTTTTCATTTCTTCAAAATTAATTCGCATCGAAATGAATTTATCTGGAAGTTCTGGAGCAGAGAAAAGAATTTTATTTTTAACCTCTGAGTTTTTGAAAATTTATTTAAAGTTAAAAAGCAATTTCAAAACTTCTTTGCCTTACATTTGAAACGAAAAAAAACTTTTACAAGTAAAATTTGACATTTTAAATGATTGAATCAATTATAATTTCAAAGAACATTTAAATAATGTTGGCATCAGCAGTGAGCAAAGTTCACTGCTTCGTCCGTATTTCCTTGTGCTTCATTAATGTTGAATTTAAATTGAATAGATTCATTAAGAAAGCGTTTTATCAAACAATATGTATTTACATAGTTGGATACATACTTTCCAAATAAATCTATTTAAGTGAAGTTTACTTTATTATTGCATAATTTTACTTTGTGAAAGGTAAAAGAGAATTACGAAAACAAAAAATTCTTCTGTAATTATGGGTGTATTGCAATATTACTTGGCTTAGTGCAAAGTTAAAAAATAAAATCGAATATTAAATATTCGAATGAATTTTGTCATTGAATTTAAAATGTTAATTTCATTTTTAATTGCAACTACGAAAAGTTAAATTTTTTTATTTTCACCAAATACAAAAATAAATATTAAATCTTAAAGCGAACATTTTATTCTTTCCATATTTTGGTTCTTTAAATGACGAAATGCCAGAAACGAACGTTTAAGAAACGTGAAGCTGTGTGAACTTTAAAATTATGCATTTATAATATTATAATTAGTAATCCCATTTAAAACTAGCATCAAAAATAATTTTTAAAAAAATTATGGTTCTCGTGGCACATTTGTTCACTTTGCTAAAACTTCAGATGAAATTTTGCAAGCTTGAATCTACAGTTTCGTTCATTTAATTGGCTCCTTTGACTTGTTTTTCAATGTATTTTTGATGATAAGATTGTAAGTAATTTAAATCAAACTCTAGAATCTATAAAATTTTGATCGTTAAATACTGTCAATTTCTTTATAATTCTCAATAATAAGGACTTTCCAGACTTTGATAAAAATAATAATTTAATTAGACATAACTTCTGATTATAAATGCATATTACAGAATGCATAGTGTGGAATTGCCTGAAGCACCAAAACTATATTTTCGAAAAGATAATTTAAAATTTATATTTATGAGTTCCTTTTTATTTTAAAAGCTTTGAATAAAATCAGGAGTGTAAAAAATCAATTAAAAGCAACATTGTACTGCATGCATAATACGTATGGTCAAATTTGATTGCTCTTATCTTCATAACATTTAAGATTTTTAACGAGAAGCTAAGTTTTTAGTGCTATTTTAACTGCCGAATTTTTTCGCTTATTTTTAAAATAATATTGGGAACAAATTGATTTGTTGGAGAGAAAAGGACTATGGTCATTTTGGAAGCCACATGTATATAGATGAAACTAGGCTCAAAACGAAGGTTATGAAATAATATAAAAGTCCCAATGAAACCAAAAAAAATCGTTCGTGGCAGAAACGAGTTATAGCCCAAAATAGTTCACTTTAGAATTTATGCGGGATTTTGCATATTTTTGTTACTAGTGTACTGAAAACTGTTCTGGAGTACAAAATGTCGCAATATTCAAACGAAAAGTTTCATAAAAGCTCATAAAAATCATGTGCCTCTAAATAAAGTTTACGTTACTGACTTGCAATTTGGGTGTATACCGATGAAATCGGTATCAAATTCTGAACAAAACAAAGAATCTTGTTGCTATAATGAGTTTCAGGCCAAAATAGGTGGATTTAGAACAATTGAAAGATTGGATTTTTGACTTTCTAACTATCTTAAATGATTGTTCAACTCACATGAAGTTCAGAATTTTAAAATCTTTCGTTTGATACCGACTTCATCGGTATACACCCAAATTGCAAGTCAGTAATGTAAACTTTATTTAGGGACATATGATTTTTATAAGCTTTTATGAAACTTTTCGTTTGAATATTGCGACATTTTGTACTTCAGAACAGTTTTCAGTACAAAATATGTAAAATCCGCACAAATTCTAAAGTGAACTATTTTGGGCTATAACTCGTTTCTGCCACGAAAGATTTTTTTTGTTTCATTGAGACTTTTGTTGAGTATTGTGTAATCTTCATTTTGAGCCTAGTTTCATCTGTATACATGTAAGGATCACAGCCCAGAGACTTTAGTTACACTCCTTTGTTGCAAACATTTTTCTTTTTATGGAAAGATGGAAAATTTTTCATAATTGAAAGTAAATTTTGTAAGATTTAAATAGAAAAGTTGCCAATTTATTATGCATGAGATCAAACTCACTATATCATGGACAAATAATGGCAAATCAATGCTGGAACAATTTATGAAGCGAATCTCTTTAATACACATCAATCATAATGAATCGCTCTTTTGGGACTCATTTACTGTTCATTTCCCTCCCTCGCAACATTTCCACTAAATTTCGTAAAAAATTCTCCCGAAAGTCATTTTTTGAATAAAACAAGTTCTCTAGAAAAGACTTAAACACTCTTTAAGTTCTAGTTTTAAGAAATGCAAAATTTTGTTTTTTTTTATCATGGAAGATATAAGATTAGACCGACAATAATAATGTCAATGGAAT
>NCKU01001551.1:0-24753 GCA_003675995.1 Dinothrombium tinctorium
TTGATTTATTTAAACAAAAACGTGTTTTCTAAGCGGTGTTTCATTTAAATCGTTTTTGTATTAATACGACAGTGTTCAGGTACGACGAAAATCAAAATTATTGAATTAAAGGCTAAGAATGGATCAATCGTAAATATTTCGCATAGCGTCGGTTTTTCTGTTGTGACAGTGCGAAAGTGGTTAAAAAAGTGGCAAACAGAGNAAACAATCAAACGTAAAAATGGAAGTTGTCGGAAAAAAGTGACCTCAGATCTACAAAACATTCAAATAAAAAATGTTGCTACTGAATTACCGTCTTTATCTTAATTATGAATTTATTTTTTTTATTTTTTGAATTAAAATAGTATTCTCGAAATCAAAATAATGCACTTTTTGTGTGACTTTATGTGATATGCAGCGAAGTATTCATTTATCTTTAGGAAACTTTTCTGTAGACGGTAGTACAAATATTATTCGATTAATATGTAGTAAACATATGCAACATGCAACCATTGTGAAGAGATGATTAAAATATTCAGATAAAGCTCTAATTTATTAAATCATCTAAAAAGATTTCATAAAGAAAATATAAATGAAATGTGTAAAACTTCCTCACAAAAAACTGATAAAAGAGTCAATTTTTAATTTTACATTATTTTTAAACATTTTCAGAAAATGTTTCAGAGTTTAAAGCTACTAAATGAAGAAAAGTCGAGCAAACTGTTAGATTTCCTTATGTTTATGATCGCCAAAGATAACCTTCATAATGCGTATTTTCAAAATCTGGGAACTTGCTTACAGCGAAAAAATCTATTCAAAAAGAGTTGAAAAACTCATATTTTTAAGTGTTTTAGACTTTAAAACATGGATACAAAAGGATTTACTTTAATTTATAAAATAAAAATTTATTTTTTTCTATTAAAAAGTTAAATTTAATGTTTAAGATTATTTTTACGTGAATGCAACGTGAATGCATTCATGAATTCATTCATTTGTTCGTGAATGTTTCGTGAATGCCGCATTCACATTCATTTTCACATTCATTTTCCCAACACTATAAAAAACTGTAAATGCCTGAATTTGCAAATAAATAGCTTCATCATAGTCGATAATTTTTGAAAATAAAATTTTTTACTCAATAGACGAAATTTTTTGGTTTTATCGATTTCACCTTATGATTAATGATCTGCGCTGATTGCGACTTTTTATTTCGAAATTTTACTCAATCAAGAGAAAAAACGCTCCATAAGACATGCATAAAATTATTTTTATTACTGTCTGCTGTAAGCACGATAATCTCTGTTTTCGCAGAAAAACAAATTTTATTGCGAATTTTGCAATAAATTGAAGATGAAATCAAAGCAAATTTGTGACTAGAGAGTGATTGAAAAAATGAAGAACTTTTTTCATAATTTTTCATTTTTGACTTTTTTAGTATTGACAACTTTTCTCTAAAGAAACTACTTTTGGGCTATTAATTTATGAGCTTAGAGTTGGGAAAATACAAAGATTTTAATGAACCATTGTACACTACGTGTATCATTCTGTAGTTTTGTGTATTTTAGAGTCAAAAATGCAGATTGTTGCTCTAATCGATTTCAGCGCTTGAGATTAAACTTCAGAACACCGGCCAAGATATAAGCGGGGTACCCACCCATATGATTTATAAATATTCTGAACCTACTCAACGAATAGAGTCCATCGGCGACACGGCGAAAAAAGCGAAGCAAATCAGTTTTTTAAACAACATTAAAAGCGATGCGTGTAAAAAATGAAAATAATTTCTTAACTTACCATTGATGAAATCGAAAAAACGATGAGAATGAATGAATGAAAAGGCTTGATGATTGTTCAGAACTATCGTTTGACAAACGATAACTCGTGAATTTTTCATAAACAAAATGAACATTTCACTTTGCGTTGAAATTCAACTGCTTACAATCGCTTTTAAATGTGATAAGTAGACATCGGATTTTATGTGCTAAAAAAGTGAAAAATATGTGCAAAATTATGTGCTCAAAAATTAAATACTACTAATTAATTTGCTCAATATCACAATCTTTCGACAACAAAAATGAGTTGAAAGTGACAATTATAGCTTTTCAAAGAACTCCAAAAAATTTTACAGACAATTTCTAAGTTAAACTATGAAGAAAATCTTTCCCTTACCTTTCTTGAAATCATTTACATTGTATGAATTATTACCTCAAGAGCTTAGTAACTGAAATGTTTACCGAAAATTTTTCATGATATACAATCTATTAGAGAGCAAAGCGGTCACTGTTATAGACGGGGCACAGAGACCGTAACCACCGTTTTCAAAGCGATTATGATTCCAAAACTAAGGACCACCCGGTATGGTTGAATAATCGTTACAACTACAACAAAAAATTGTTTTTAAAATAAAACCTTATACAATTTTCTTAACTTAAAAATTCTTTAAATTCTGTAAATTTCCTAAAATGATAAAGGCATCACTAATTTCNTAATTTGCGGGTTTTCTATAATTCAGATTTATTTCCCCTAATACTATATTTAATTTTTACATTTCTATTACTGTATTACGTTTTAACCTATTTTAGATTTTTATGATAACTTGAGAGAATACCGTTTTTGGTTAGATTACGGTTGGTGAATTTAAGTCAAATGATGGTTCAAAGGAGCTAAATGCTTTGAAAAATTTCTGATTTCATTTTCAAAATTGTTCCCATCCAGAACAATTAACTTTTTGTGCCTTTCATTGTTCTTAAAAAGTTAAATAAAATATGAATTCGCTTATTTTGGAGAAATCGATATCTAGTAATCCATTGAGCAACCAAGATGTGATTTCAAARTCAATTTTAAATATCTTATGCTTAATAAAATCGCTATATWTTTGCAAGATAAATCATAATTTTATTATTTTTGTTGAATTATTCACTATTCGATGCCTTTTCTTTATTTTGGCTTAAAAAAGTGACGCTAAACACGATTTATGTGATTTATGTGCACAATATGTGAAATATATGATTTTGTTTTAAAGAAATTTTAATTGATTTAAGTGTTTTGATGCTTATTATACCTGTTTATATGCTTCCATATCATATTTGATTTTTATGTGATCACATAAAAATCCGATGTCTAGTGATAAGAAAGCAAGAAAAACTGTTTAATTTGCTGATCTTCGTTCGAACGGCGAGCAAACAAAATCCATAGCGGCAATATATTTTGAGGCAATAATGAATCTGTTGAATTAAGGTTGCTCTCTACGTTTCCAAAAAATATTCATTTTTGCTTCCGACATTTTTAAAAATTATTTATTTAAGAATTCTTTCTATATTCTTTTCGTTCTAACACAAAAGCAATTTAATTAACTTGTAATGAAATCGTCGCATGAAAAATATTGAAAAACTATTCTTCACTCACTTAAACGCACATTTTACTATTCACCTTCATTCGCATATACTGAAAGCTGTTTACTTAAACAAAATTGATAACTGTGCTTGATTTTACTTTTAAAGGCTTTTAATTTTGTCGTGAACCCTGGTCAAAACTAATGCGTTTCAGTGATAAGATATTAAGCGATCGATTCGGGACAAACATTCTTTCCGAAACTGTATATATGGTAGTGGTGGGTATATCGCTTACACCTTGTCCGGTATACTGAAGTTTTACCAATAATTTTGTTAGTTGACTTAAATGTATGCAGTTGCGTACATTGCTTAAATTAAATTTTACAAAAATTATGGAAACATGCGAATATATGTGCAATGAAAAAAATGAAAATAAAAAAGGATTTGACGCAGTGTAATAAAGGAGAAAACGTTTAAGAAATGCACTATTCTATGCGTTGAATACTTGCTTAAATTTAATTTACGATCGCTTGCTTCATTCGCACTAAAATGATCAAAATTTAATGCGGTGATAAAATTAGCGAGAAACACTTTTCAAATTTCGAAACTCACCGAAAGCAAGTATAAGTATGATGTTCAGGTAAAGTATGAGAGTAAGCAGTGCGAAATTTGCATGTTTTTTATTGTACATACCTTTATCGTGAAAAGAAAGGATAGAAGCATATTGAGCGAAGTCGTTTTGCATGTAGAAACCGTCAGCGTGTATCTCGTTTGTAACAATTTTCTTTAGAAGTGATCTTTACGACAAAAGCAGGATAAAGAAGGAAATGAAAAATGATAAAGAAGAGACGAAAGAAGCGCAGAGAACGAGAGATTGAGAAACTGAGATCGATTCGATTCTTACGTGAACTGAATTGTGCTTCGGTAAGAAACACCTATGGATGGTTCAAATGCATTGAATAAGTTTGATTTTTTGAATTCAAAATGGTGTTTCGTTTTGAAGAAAAATTCTTGCAACATATGACTTCTGATCTCGTCCGCATTAAAATCGAATTTCCTCACAGTTGAATATATTTTTACTTTTTTCTCTTGTTTTAAATAGAAAACGGTTTACAATTTGTTTTTATACATATTTACATTGAACAGTACAACAATGAAATTACAAGCAATTAGTAACTTTAACAGCTCGCGACAATTAATACAGAAGTGCAATTATCTTTAGTGCTGCTGCTGGTTTTGTGGCTGCTTAGGTGAGAAAACGTTTCTTTAGTGTATCTGCATAAGCGAATAAAGTGTTTGGGTGTGTGTTCATTGCTGGCTTTGTGCACTCAACGAGATGTATATTCACAAGGTGTCATCGCTTTTTTGTTTTTATGGCACTTGTTTCTTAGAGAATTTTTAGTGTAAAACTAAAGCTAGTAAGTGGCGAAGAAACACTATTTCACTTATACATAACAAATACTCAACAGGTAACAGTTAGAAACTCACTTCTCTTTTGATAATTTATTTTAAATTTACTTTTTGATTAAAACACTTTTAAATTTCAGACTCTTGAAGACAGGGGATTGTTTGGTCGGACGTGGACGACAGCGATGTGAGTGAGTCAGCTTCACCTGTCCATGTGATTGAATCGACTTCATCTTGTTCACTATTACAAAATTCTGGATATGGTGGCATCAAACATTGCGTTAACGCAGTAGATTCTTCGTCGACAATAGTCACATCACTTAATTTTCGTTTCGTTTCTTGAGGCGACGCGAGTTGAAAATGAGAAACAGTAGCCGAACACTCGGGTGGACAAGGATCAACTACTTCTACCATTATCACAGGTCCGCTTTGTTTGGTTTCCAACCTACCGCAGCGATCGCTGCATTCGTTTTTGCTAGGAGTGGTGGTTGGCTGCACAATTGCTTTATTACTATTTTCATCGTTATTAAAGTTACCGATGTGCTCATCGCTTTCGCTGAAATGGAAAACAAAGTTTGCTGGCAACGAGGAAACTTTTGTCAACGGCGGTCGTCGCTTCCGCAATTCTTCTTCGCGTTTTTTGCGTTCAATGGCCTCTTCGAGCGCTCGTTTTTCAGCCGCTAATTCACGCGCAATTTCCATATCGATTTCGTAGTCTTCGTCTTCGTCCATGCTCTTGTGCGACTCTTCCAAATGTTTCATCAGCACAGCGACAACAACGTTGACCAACACAAATTGAGCCAAAAGCACAAAAACAACGAAATAAAGCGGTGCAATAATTGGCGAAACGCAACAATTACGGAGACAGTCGCTGGAAGGATCGCATTGATCTCGAAGCGTATCCTGTGATCAATGAGACGTGCGATTGATTTTTTGAGAAAAGTAGTCAATATCGAAAAAATAAGTTTCTATCGATTTGTTTGACGAGCAGAAGCGAATTGGATAAAGCGAAAACACATTACCTTCATAACGCCATTCCAATTGTCGCCTGTTGCGACTCGAAATAAAGTTAGAAATGCCATACCGAAGTTCTGGAAATGAGCGTGTTCCGATAGCCCCTGACACGGGTGGTCTTCGTCGCATTCTGTGAATTGAAGTGATTCTATTGTGAGCGTTGCAATCGCTTTTGTGAAATTTTGTCGTAAAATGATTGCGTTTTATTACATTTAGTCGCAAGGTTCTCGCCTCTGCCGAGTTTAACAATTGCTGTAATGATCTAATCGATTGCTGCCACTATTCAATAAACTCGATATGATCAATTTAACATTTTCTCGCCCTGCATGCTGCGATTTGCGCGAAGAATGTGAAATTAGATATTTGCTTTTGAAGTTTAGAACTTATAAGCAAAAAGAACGCAAAATATGCGATTATTGAAGTAACGTTTCGCGTGAAAGTAATTAAACTTTTTCAATCTTAGCACAGTGAAGCGTTGAAAGCGCGCAGCTTTTCAAAAACGCTGTTCAACTGCTCTTCTCTTCTGCTCATAATGAGATCAAATTTGACGCCATAAAAAGTAGAAAAATTAAAAAAAATAGAAAAACTTATTTTCGGCGAAGAAAACTTTTTTCACCACCGTAAGTGATGTGTTTCTGTGCGAAAGCGCGACTATCGATTTCAAACAGATTATTTCAGATGTAAATAAAAGCAAATCGAAAGAATGAGAGTGATGATTATTTACATAAAATACGAGTTTAAACGAACTGTGCCAAAACCATTTTCCACATAAATTTCGAAATAATATTTTTCACTCGTTTTTATATTGTAAAAATTGAAATTTTTTCCGAAGAATCAAGACAAATGAATTAGAGAATGCGACGATTCAAGTTTTTCGCATTTCGAGCAATTCTTTAAATGATCTAAAACGAATATAAAAAATTTTATTTATCCTTTAGAAATAGATTCACTTAGAATTTTATTAAAACGCATCCGAAAATTTATGTCGAGAGTTTATTTCAATTAAATTATTTTTATAATAAATATAATTTTGATTTACGATTTTAATTATTAGTTAATGCAAAATTTTTAAAAGCTTTTGTTTCAATTAAAATTTAATTAAGACTCGAATTTGATCGAGTTTTAACTTAAAATCGATATTTCTTTATATTAATTCATAAGTCATATTCAGCTTCTGTTTAAGCTTGTCAATAATTAAATAAATTGTTTCACGATTTCATGATTAGGGCCATAGATTTTGGTGCTGCACAATTTTTTTTTAATGTTTTTTCTTTAAAATTTTTTCTCCAATAGTCGCAAAATTTGATAATGTAGCACCAAATCTCCAAAATTATAGAAAATGCACCAAATCATGCCAAATTGAAAATTTTTAAAAATTCACAACAAAAAATGTTTAAAGTTATGAACTGCATTTTAAATTACGAATTTAAAAGTTTAATTTAAAGTTTTAAATTCAAATGAACGTTAAAAAGAGAGCAAAGAAAATAAAATTTTGGTATTTTCACAACAAAAAATGCTTTCAAACACCCGGTAAATTTAATTTGTTATGTGCTTATTCTTGATAATCACATTGGCTCAGTATTATCAAGATTCGAGCAGATCTACTTCAAACGCTTGGGTTTAAATCTAGGCAAAAGCGTTAAATTTTTCAAGTATTTTAAAATTTTCTTTCGAAATTGCAAAAATGTTTAGTAAATGAATAAGCTCTTGCTTAGATTTTGACCCAAGCTTTTTAGGCTTGAGCTCAAATCTAGGTTTGCTCGACGATCGACACAAATTAAACAATGTGCTCATCTTTACTTTCATAGTTTAAATTTTTAATTTTAACTTCTTATCTTTTTTAAATAATCTTTTGTTTATTTTTTAACTAATGCGTAAATGAATATCATAATATTATTGGATCCTTTTGGTCTCTGTAAGCATAATAAACTTATTTTCTATTCTTGAATTTACAAATGCTTTATGAGTCGTGATTCAGCCCCTCTTGACACAATCTCAAGGATTATCTTTTTATGCGATTTTTAATTTTTTCTTAAATGCTCAATAATTTTTGTCTTTTATTTTTATTTTATTTTATTTTTTTTTTTACAATAAATTTTGCACTAATTTTCACAATTTTACAGTACTAACCAGCACGAAATTTAAGTGCTTCTCGGCACCAAACTCATGGCAAAAGTCATGATGAAAGTTAAAGCATTAGTCTGAACATAACTCCATTCATCTAACAAGCTCTAGATTAATCACATTTTTTGTAGATGATTAAGCTCGAAGGCTTGTTTGGATAAAATGAGGCTTGGTTAAAATCTTTCGTTTTGCCGAGCTTGCCACTGACTTATAAAGTGGATCTATTAATGCTTTCAATGAGAGATGATTCGAAAAGATTAACTAGAGAAGCATTTAGAAAAATCACTGGGTTTTCACCTAAAGCCTCATATTACAGACATATAAATGGCTGAATACACGGTGGTCAACGTGAATATATCATTCAAATCTGGACATTAGGGGTATCAATAAGATCACGCGTATCACACCAATATAATAACCAAAGTGCATTAGAAACGAAAGCAGTTATTAAAGCAGCTTGTTAACACAAGCATCATTAATACAACTAACTTCTCGCTTAAAGATAAAAGAATCTTCCACGCTCAAAAGCTGCTTTCTCAGCAATTTGTCTAATACAATTCACTCTTCAAATTGATAATTGTAACATTATTACAGTGATGAAATAGAAGTGAGAACTTTTAAAATATTTGTCGAATACGAGAATAAGTGAAAGAAATAGAGTGAAAATATATAGAAAACATTGAGCGCTTTTTGCTTCAAATTTGAAGTCGTAATCTTTACTCGTCGACTATAAAAAGACTCGCTGAAAATTCAATAAGCTGCACTCAGCGTTTTTTTATCTTCGCCCTATTTTCAATGTTCGCTCACTCGAATTTGCCTCTATTTTCCGTGTTTTGCATACATTAATGTTATTTCGATTTCTTTTCATTTATTGTTAACAAAGTTTAGACTCTCAAAAGTAAGTCTCGAAAAGGTATACTCTCGAAAAAAGGTAGAAAAGGCAATTTCACTTTTACGTTTATATTTTCTTTTATCTCTTCGCTCTCTTCGCAAATATTCTTTCGATTCTATTTATTTTCAAAATATTTTCCTCTTTTTCAAAATCTTTTCGTTTTAAATAATGCTTTTCAGTGAATGTTAAACACAGAGATAAGAAATGTTTTAAGTTTTTTTGAAATTTTAATGAGCTAAACTTGAACAGAAGGAAATAGCAAAACGATTTTGCGAGTTCTGATTGCGAATTTCGTTCGTGCGATTGAATCAATCGCGCTTATCTGCGATTTAGACGAAGAAAAAAGCGCTTCGAAGTTTTTCGCTTTTTTTGTATTTGTTGCGTTCGTAATCAGCGTTTCTTTTTTGCGCGAAAACAATTGCGTTGTACTTCGATTAAGCAAGAAACAGAAAAATAATTTTTTGCACGCTTTTCGTGTTAAGCAATGCGAGAAATGCACGACTTCGAAGTGAATGAATAACAAATAAAAAAAAAATGCAACGCGAGAAGATTGACAGAATTCACCTAATGCGACTTACCCAATCTGCCGAAAAGTTCGACGCCGAGAGCTGCGAATATAAAGAAGAGCAGAAAGAAGAGTAAACCTAAATTGCCGACTTGTGGTAACGCTTGCATAACGGTGTTTAACAAGGCACGCATTCCTTTAGCCATTTTCAGTAGCTTTAACACCCGAGCGATACGCGCCACTCTCATTACGCGTATTATCGTCGGATTTATAGGAATCAATTCCGATTCCATCTCCTCTAAAACAATGCCAACAATAGATAATATCACAATAATGACGTCTAATTGATTCCATTTGTCTTTGAGATATCGACGGACTCCTAATGCATAGACTTTCATTAAGCATTCGAAAACAAATACGCCGGTAAATACGAAATTGAACAATTTCAATGCATAGACCAACTCCTGAGAGGCGATCGAAAAAGCGAAGTAAGTTTTATTGCAGAAGTAACATTTGCGTTGCACTTACGAGAGGCATCTCGTAATATTCGAGAGACATTGTTATGACATTCAAACCAATAACGAATGAGATGACAGCATCGAAATACTTTCCTGTCACCACTCGATGAACGAAGAGCCGAAAAGCGCTATAACCGTAGTAATAAGGCGGCTCCCGCATCTCTGTAATAATGAGAGAATTACAAACTTTTCACTTACAGTTAAATGCTTGCAAATTATTTGTACACTGAAATTGAATCAACAACGCAAGAAAATAAAAGTTTGAGCGAAGTGCAATTTAGAATTTTGTATTGGCTAAAAATGTTCACCGTGAAAGTTAATTAAAACAATGTTTCAGTGTTGTAACTGAAAGCAAACTACTATCCATCACAAAAGCAAACAGCAGTCGGGTAATTAATATTAGTTTGTATGTTTGAAAAAGAAGCAAATAGTATCATGCAAAGGATGGCTGAGAAACAAAAATTGCAAAACAAATTGCTTTAGCTGCTCAAACGATGACATTAATTTTTCACCTCCGTTAATTTGCTTTAAATGATGGTAAATGAAGCAAAAAATAATGAAAAAGAGTGAACATGATTTTAGACGAGCCAATTTATATTAAGTAACACTGAAAGGACTCTTCGCGTATTCATCGCTGGTAGAGAAAAGAAGATTTACTATAAGCCACGATTTTAACTATTACTCAATCTTGATTCTCGCACCTTTTGCTGCGTTTTGTTCTCATCTAAACTTTTCAACTCGTTTATAAAAATTCATGAATCTCAATTGTTTAAAAATAGTGTTAGGAAAAGTTTCCTCGGAATAATTCCTGCAATAATTGCTTGGAATAGTTTGAATTATTATAAGTCTTACGATATCTAAAAGTAACAAAAATTTTTTAACGAACAATACAAATAAGAGAGTGGAGTCAATTGAATTCAATTTCAATGAAAACGATTAAAAAGAATAGCTAAGGTGAAAATCAAACTAGACTAACAGATCAGATTAGTTTGAATGTGAAGTGATAATGCATCAAGTTATAACAAATAGAAAGAGTGTAAACAGATAAACGCGATTGATGCAGAAAAGCATTGTTTTACACCAGAGTTGAGACAATGAAGAAAAGATAGCAAAGAGAGAGAGAGAGAGAGAGAGAGAGAGAGAGAGAGAGAGAGAGAGAGATGCATTTGTAAATACCGGAATTAATATCAACATCTAAATGCCGTCTATAGCGATCGGTTTCATCTTCGACTCCATGCACAAATCCATGCACACAGTGAGAACGTATTTTCTCTGCTAAGCTACAATGGTTAATCGCAAAATTCGACGATGTTTCATCGAATGAGCTCGCAAATCGTTCGCACGAATCATGCATTAAAATTGAACTGCTACGATTTTCACTGCAATGCATACTTCGACGCCTTTTCTCCAATTTTCGTGCACGCTTTTCGGCTCTACGAGCTCTCTCCTCTTTTTCTTGCTCTTCTCGGCAACGATGAAAATTCTCGACGACCACACCGACGAACATGTTCAATACGAAGAACGCGACCAGCAGCAAGAACGAGATGAAATAAAGCAGTCGCCATTCATTGTAATTTTCTATTGGTTGCTGATCAACTCCGACTGCGTCCAAACCTGTGTACATTATATTAACCCAACCATCTTTGGACGAGAGGACAAAAAGAGCCATCAATGCCTAAATGAGGCGAAGTGGAGGTAATTATTAGAAGTGAACGAAATATGATGTAAAAAGCGGCGATCGTATAAAAGAGGAAATTATCATACTTGTCCAAGATTGTCGAAATTATACTTTCGGTTGACCCACTTATTTTTAAGTTCTTTCTCGCAATCGGTGCGATTTCGAACATTGCGGACGTCAGGACCCTCGCAGTAGTAAAAAGCTCCTTTAAATAGCTGCAGACGCAAAGAGATGGAGAAAGAGAAAAATCGATTCAAGACACTGGCTGTATGCGTTATACGTGCGTAGGTGTATATATCTCTATAGATCATTTCTGATTGTTACCTGCACACCGAGTATACCAAATATTATGAAAAAAGTGCAACAAATAAGAACAATATTTCCTATGGGTCTGAGCGACGATAGTAACGTTTGAACGACCAATTTCAATCCAGGCGTGCGATTTATTACGCTATCGGGTAAGAATAGGAAATTAAATGTTGCTCTCCGCTCGGCGTTCGCGAAGACAATCGAAGGGTGAAGACAATCTGTCTCACTTACCGCAGGGGTCTCAGCGATCGAAGCAATCTGAACACGCGAAGAATGCCGAATATTCGGCGACTCTTTTGAGCGATTAGCCCTAGGATAAGATCGAACAACGAGAAAGCGACTAGAATGCCGTCCATTACGTTCCATCCACTTTTCAAATACGCATCATCGCTGTACCACAATCCTTTAGCGATCACTTTCAAAACCATTTCGAGCGCGAAGATAAATGTGAATATATAGTTGGCCGCATTCAATAATTCGCGCTCTAAGCTCCACGGAGGAATGATTGGCCGCTCCATAGCCAGCGTTATGCAATTCATTGAAATAAAAAACAAAATCACGTAATCAAAGAAACGGTGTTCGGTGATTTCCGCGCAACGGATCCGAATTTTATTGGAAGGCGAAAATATGAAAAGCGAATATTGTTCCCGTTTGGTCATCCAATCGTACCATTTGAAATAAGTGCAAAATTTTCTTTGTGGAAGACGAAACTCGAGTGCATTCATTTGAATATTTCCCTGATTGCCGGTGGACACGATGCCGGTCGAACCTTTCACTGGACTTGTCTCGTCACCGCTATTGCTTGGCTTAGAATTGGCTCCTGAAGAGTTCTTACGGCTGATTACACTCGAGCAGTAGAATATACCACTCAGAGAATTACCTGGACTTAGCACCCTTACTTCGTGCACTATACTGTAGCGTTTACCGATATTGAACGGTGGAGATTGGTAAGAACGTGAATCGTGTGCAGCCACATTCACCTTTCGAGAAGAGGTGGAATTTTGACGCGTTAAAGGTGTGGAGGGTGAATAACTTTCTCCCATACTTTCCATTCGTTGCCGTTGACACTTATTACTGTTCACCGAACACTCGGGTAATTGATGCGAACTCGTATCACATGTAAACGAAGGTATTTTTCCATTGCATTGGCTGTGATTGCTGTTTCGGGAGGCTATCAAATGACTACCGTCTACCCGTTTATCATGCACTTCATTCTTGTCGAGCACATCGTCCTCGGTGACCAATTCTTTACATTCCTCTTCCTTTTTTGTCGTTCGAAACGGAAGCCAATTGGTGGACGTGCTCTCACGTCTGGTGCTTGATCCGGACGCACTTGCATTTGAGCGGATGATGCTGCTCACTACACTTAGACTACCTGAACTTCTGCGATTAGCAGGATATGCGTTCGCATCTTTTTCTTTTTCTTTTTCTTTTTTAGTGACTGCAAAACTTTTGAAACTATTTATACGTTTGCTTAATGGCGAGGCTAATCCACTTTCGGTTGAAGGAACTGGTAAACCAATGCCGAAGTCTCGTTTTTCTGGAGTCTGTTCAAAAAGAATGGATGAGTGCGCTAATCTCATTATCAATAACAGAAAAAATGGCTTACAGGTGTTTTATCGATGGATACAATCGAAGCCGAGTGAAAATTAAGCGCTAATTGAGAAGACGATGATATCAAAGCAGAAGATAAAAATTTATGACCCAATTCGCCAGCTAACGGCGAACCCTGCGGTGTTGCCGCTGTATGTGTGATTATCGGTGGATACCAGAAAAAATTGTCGACACCAGAACTATGATTCGGAGGTGATGTGATTGCTGCCGAGGCGAGGTCTAATTTATTCGAAAATGAAGCTGACAAGGCTCCTGGTGGATTGGTCAATAGACGTAACTCTAAAAAGTGAACAAATGTGCACAAAATTTGAAGTTCATTTTAAATAAATTTGTATTTTGTTCGTGCGCTTTTATACAATTTTCTTTAAACGCGTTGCTCGTTTAGTTTTGCTGAATGTGAATTTTAAAGAGTAAGAAGATTCGAACAAAAGTGAATATAAATGACTCTTGTAATACTTTAATAACTTAACCAGGAAGATGAATAACGAAAATATTTCGTAAGAATGAAAACACGTTAATCTTCGAAAATTATTTTTCCTTCAATATACTTCTATCTGCATAACTCGCTTATATTTTAATTTACGTAGTATTTGCAGAAGTAATTCTCAAGTAAAACATGAGCAAATTCATCATTGTTTAGGTCTGTTTTTAATCTTAAAATTTTTTCAATTTAAAAATTTAAGAAAGCGAATTTTTTGAAAAATTTTCAATCTTGTCTTTGGCTAAATGCTTAAAAATGTTCCTGTGGAGCTTTGAAAAAATGAAAAATTTGAAAAAATTTCACACACATTGCTTTCATGCTTATTTTACGCATCCAGTGATGCTTTTCATCCAAAAAGTCGAATATTTTGTGAGCAGTGGAAAATCAAAATAAAAGCTCTTTTAAAGCAGAATGCGTGAACAAAGCGATATTAAAATATAAAAGTGTTTTAGACGGATTCAAAAAAGATAAAAAAATTGACATTTTCGCGAAAACATTTTGTGCAGAATATGTCAATTTTGATTTATGCTAGCACTCGAGGGTAAAGCACGTATGCGAAGTGAGCAAATACTTGCTACTTTCTCTGTGAAATTTAGCGTTTGATGTTTTCTATTCTTTTCGAAACAAGAAAAAAGGAAGAAAAAGTAGACTGAAGTTCACATAGAAACACAAATGGTATTAAAAATGAATACAATTCTCATGGAAATATCAGTACTACTACCCATTTCATCGCTAAATTTAAAAAAGCATCAGTTACTCTATACTCTCCTTATAACTACTGTCACGTATAATCGGTTATATTGAGAGGATTATTTAAAATATAAAGCTCAAAACAAGCTTCTTAGGAAATTCGAAGTGTATATCGTGTTTTAAAATGAGCTTAAAATATATTTTATTTAATTTTTTTTTAATTCACCTGAAAAGGTTTTGGTCTTTACGGTAAATTGTACATAAATGCGAATCATTCAACAAACAATATCTTCGATATGTAACTAACAAAAATCTTATTTATTGAATTAAAAAAAGAAATTAAACAAAATAGTTTTATGCCTATTTTGGGACACGATGTACATTCTGTACAAATATAATCGCTGATTCTATTGCTTTGCGATAAAGCAAGTTTTAAAGTGGAATGAAAAATTTTTTTGGACACGAATATACCAAGATTATCGAGTATCGTTTTTTCTCGCTATGTTCAAAATAACTTCAAGCTACACTCTCCACAATATTATCACGGTTGGTATTTTTTTAGCTCACAATAATGGCGAAAATCGTCTCATCAAGCATAAGTCAACACACTAAATCTTCCAAATAAAACGGTTTCTTTGAAAATAAACTAATTTTAAAGAAGAGAAACTTTTAATGGAAAAGTTTTAGGAAATTAAACGCATTTTAGTTTTTTTTTCTCAAAGAGAGGAAAACAATTAAAGATTTTAATTACTGAAAAGGTGGTTGAAAAAAAGAGTCAATCGCGACAAATCAAGAAGCGAGTTGCGTTTGATGTGAAGCGATGAAAAAACGTTGAGCGAAGTGATTTAAAGAGGAACAGAAATAAAGTTGAAGTAAAAAGCTCATAAAAATAGTTTTTCACTGTTATTTACTATTTTGTTTGTTTGTCTTTTTAGTTGTCACCTATTTTATAAATCATTTATTTTCGTCGCTCACTTCACAAGAGTGAAACCAAAATTTATGAGCGAATATCGAAAGCGATTTCTTTCTATTATAGATTATCGAGAGCAAAATTCCGTCAACGGACACTTTGGTAGTCATTAATTTTTGTTTCACACTCGACGACTTGACTGCTGGTTTTATACTTCGCTTTCATAACTCGACAAAAGCCGTTTTTAAGCGCGCAAAGTGAAGTGTCCATTTTTTTTTAAAGAGAAATAAGTTTGAAAAAGTGTAAAATAAGTGAACGAAAAGTATTCGAAATGGTGATTCTGCTTTTCAAGTTGAAATGAAAATTTTTGTCGCCGAAAAAGAAAGAGCAGAAAATGTGATCGGAAAATGAAAAAGTGAGAAATGGCTCGTCGAAGCGAAACAGAAATGTTTTTCTTTTCTTGTTTTTTCGCAGTCAAACAATAGCAGTTATAAGAAACAATTGGCTGTAGCCACTCAAACACTCGCTCGATGCTTACCTCTTTCCAAATTATCGCGCGGATCATAGAAATAAATCAATTTTTCGTCTTTAACCTCATCACTTTCCTCGCTTTGTTCGTCGCCTTTCTTTCGTTCCTCCTTTAAGTAGAAAAGTGAAGAGAAAAAAAAGAGAAAAATGTGATCAGATACACTTTTATAAATGTGATATAAAAATATAGCGAGAGATGCAGCGTTTCTTCTTCTCTCAAACTTTTTCTCTTTATTTTCTAACTAAATTTTCAAACTCGTTATGAAACAGAAAGCCTAGAGCGAAGCGTATATAGAAGAAAAGAGAAAAATCGGAGTGTATTCACTGCAATTGAATTCAATCTCAACGAGAGAAAGAGAAAAACACAAATAGCGAATTTTTTTTCTACGGCGCATATAAAACGTGAACACTGAATCGTGGCCATTAGTTAAACGTTTTTCATTTTCGTCTTCTTCAGCATCCTTTTTTTACAGCAACAATTTTCTTCTTCTTTCCGAAAATGTCTTTCAATATTTCATTATTTTATAAAACCGCATTCAATCTTTTCTTCGTTCGCTTTTCACTTCTTTTCATCATTATATTTGAGGCCGAAACTGTGCGTTGTGTGTGTGTGTGTGGCACTCGAATTGGAAAAAAAGAAAATCCGAAAAATCTAGTGAAAACTTTTAAATTAACTGCTTTTTTCTATACTCTCGGCGATGCCTTCGAGTGATTCGGTTTCACGCAATTAATTGCGATCGGTAAGAGAAAAATTCGCTTTCGAAATGAGAATGAAAATGTAAAATAATAACGAAAGTCAAGAATAAAATAAGATAAAAAAAGAATAGAAACGAGTGCAGAGCAATTGTGAAAATCTATAATTTAGAGAAAATTGAAATTCTAAATTTCTACCTTCTTTCACTTGTTTCACTTTTAAAGTTTGAGCTATACATAAGTTTAACAAAATGGCAACGATTTTCTTCTCTTTCTCTCTTCGAATCGTTTCTTTCTAACGTTTCGCTAAACTCTGCCTTTTTCAAAACTATTAAAAATTTTGATCGAAAAAGTTTTTTTTTCACGAGCAAAAAATTGGACTCTACTTCTTTGCTTCTTTCTTTTCTTTCTGTTGAAAAGCAATGAATGTGAACGCTTCGAAGAAGACATCGCCGCAGTTCGTATTGAAAAAAAGGTGAATTAATTTTTCTAAAAAAATTTTTTACTTTCGCAAAGAAAACGCTTCGAAACGCGAACTTTCTCCATATTTTCGTTCATTCGATTGTCAACGAGGCGGAAAATGGCGGCAAATATATACAAAAGTAGAGAAAAAAAAGCTAACCTCTTGCGTTGAAAATCCTTCGACTAATATTGCGACCAAAAGATTGAATAGAACATAATTTCCAAATGTCATCAGTACCACGAAGTAGAGTGCAGCCCAATGAGATGTGCGCTCCATACCATTGAATAGGACTACATTCCAATCTTCCTGCGTTAAAATCTTTCGACGAGAAAAATAATTGAAATTACAAAAATTTCTTTTTCACTTGCCGCCAAATGTTTGCAAATATTTGAACGAGGCATTAAAAAGTTTGCTTGATAAAAAAATTTTCTAATCATTTATTTACGAGAATTCAAGCGTCAAAATGCTTTGAATACAATTTAGAAATATTAGTTTAAAAACAAAAGCTTTGTCTAATTAAAAAAAATTTTCAACGTAAAAGCAAAAATCAAAGCAGAAGCGAATAGAAAAAGAAAAATCAATGCACACTTACCTGAAAAACGGTAACCAAAGCCCAAAGAAAATTATTAAAATTTTTACGATCGCAAACACAAGTAACGGTCTCAGGATTTAATATATCGTCACAAGTGCAAGGTTCTTTATTACCGTCTGCTTTTGTGCAAAATTTACCACCAAATAAATGCATGCCCAGGCAACTACGAATGAAGAGAAACGAAATCATCACACAGCCATTCTTCCAAATTATATTTCCAGCGTCAGTCCACGTTTTAGTGAAATTTAGTTTATTTTCATTTTTTTATTTTTTAATTTTAATTCGCAGGATTTTAAACAAAAGGAAAACAATTTTGAAGAAACTAATCAGCGTGCAAGTTAAGAGTACCAAGGGATGGAATTTGCATCGCAACGGTTAAAGACTGAAGATAGGACATGGTGGTGAGAGCAGACGGTGACAACATTTACAATCAATAGCGATAAACAGAACACACGATTCAAATTGAACAATCATTTAATAGCAAGAAAATTTGAAACATGCGAAAAAAAAACACGAAAAACTTAATTTCGGAAAATGAATAAAGTTTCCTCTGTGCGAAATTAACGCCTCCCATCTCTTAAATTTTAATTTTAAGAACTGAAGTTTGAATAAACGATCACTTTCGCTTTCGCGTAAGTTTTATTTTCGTGATTCTTAATACCTGAAAAACAGTAACTAACGCCCATAGAAGTGAATCAAAATTCTTCCTATCGCATTGTGTGGTATTATCCGGCATTTTGTCGCAAAATTTGCAACCAAAAAGATTCATACCAAGAATACTGTGAATACAATTTGAAAAACAAAAAAGAGGTCAGGAAAAGGACATGAAAACAGTAAATTATCTTTGTTCTTTCTTGTTGATGTTGCATTTTGCTTTTCGACTCTTTTTTTCTCTTCATCAAAAATTTAGGATCATTTACACAAACACAATGAACAGCAGACGAGTGATGTTTGGTTTTGTTTTCAAAAAGGTAAACACAACAAATGATGGTTGGGAATTATTTGCGGAGAATGGTTATTACTTATCATTAAACTGATGAAAGTTTAATTATTTAAATACCTGAATATAAATATAAATAAAACAAGAAGCGCAAAAAACACGGCCACATTATCCAGAGTTCTCAGCATAATCACCAATTGACGTTTAAGAGCCGGCATGAAGCGAACCAATTTTAAAATGCGAAGTAGTCGAAATGTGCGGAGAACGGACAAACCACTGTCGCTGTCTTCGATCAATTCCATTACACTAAAGAGGAGGAAAGAGCGGTTTAAGTTAAGTTTCAATTTAATGTTTTGTTGTCTAATTCGTGTTAAAGAAGAAAGTTGAAAAAAAGAGGAAAGCGAGCACTTGGCTTTTCGAGAGCAGTTCATCAAAAAGAAATTCGTAAGCGAATAGACTTCTATGAAAGTAGACTTAAAGCAGATCAAACTGAAGAGGCGATAAAGCGAAGGAATAGAATAAAAAAAAATACGAGGCACTAAATTTGAGTTTGAAATCGACACACCTTAACAACACGACAGTGCCATCAAAAACGTTGAAGCCATCGCTAATGTAAACGTAAAATCCTTCAGCAGCTAACTTTAAGACCATTTCAACCGCGAATATCGCTGTAAAAATGATGTTACTTATTTCGACTGCTTGCGTCAATTCTTCCGGCTGATTGTGGTACTCGATTCCCATACTCATTGTGTTTACTAAAATGGCGAGGAAAATGAACCTTTGAAAATAACGATGATTTACGAGAATTTGTAAAAAAGATCGAAATTTAGTCAAACAGTAGTAACAGCGACTATTTTTCCACGAGTACTTTTTAGCACTTTCATCACTGAAATCACTCTCATCACTGTCGCACGAACAGCTTGATTCATTAGTCAAATCGATCGCCACATTTTCATCCGCTTTCGAACTATTGCCGGGAGGCGAGAGTAACTGCGGATTCGGCGACGGACGCAGTGTTAAGGTAGGCGCAGAAAAGATGCGTTTCGCCCTGTTCGGCTGACACTTGGTCTTCTGAAGTTGCGAAATGGCGTAATTACTGCAAAAATCGTTGCTCTGAGGGTCGCGCAACGTGTGCAGCAGGGCTAATTTGTTAGAAGTTTCTATTTTAAGTGGCTCTATCTTCTCGCAGTGGCTAACTTCATTCTTTTCTGAAAAAATTTTCTTAACGGCTGCAACTCGAGCCGCGCATTCCGCATTCATTTCCTTAGACTTTTTCTCATCTCTTTTTTCTATTTCCGTGCATTCGTTTTTATTACTGATTGCTCGCTTAAAACTTCTCGAACCATCTAATTCAAGCTCAGGTGTTTGTGATCTTTGTGCCTTTGGGATACAAATGGCAGACATTTGCGTTGGTTGAGAAGAACCATTGCCGGTCTTAAAATTGCTTTTATCACAAATGATCACTTTAAGGTTTGTTGGTCCCTCTTCGCACTCAAGAGAAATTACTTTCGCACTTGTTTGCTTCGGCAATACGGGCTCTACTAACTCCTCTTGCTCACATTCTTGCCTGGGGCGATCTTGAATATTATGATGCTGTGGATGACGGTGATGACGATGACGGTGATGGTGGCGATAACAGCGTTTGCCACTTCGATGATGATGATGATGATGATGATGCCGATGTTTGTGACCAGTATTTACAAACGAACTTTGTTCTAACTTTTCCCCTTCAAAGACAGGGCCTTCCAAATTCGCTGCTTGTTCCAAAGTGCACGGATTCGTTTCTTGTTGCGTACTTTGCTCTAAATTTGCCAAACACTTCTTCCTTTTTCGCCGTTTCTTACGATATTGCTTATACCATCGCCAAGCTTTACGCTTTCCTCTTCTCCAAAGATGCGCCAAATATTTAATTATTGCGTTGTAACAGTTGGTAGGTTCTGAAGCCGAGTTACTTGCCAAAGTACTGCTCGAGCGAAACCTGCTAGTTTTTATGAATAAAACATTAATTCAGTAATCAGTTTAATTAACTGAAGGGAAGAAAAATAGTTCAAAAGTAAAGAGAGCAGTCGGTGTACGAAAACCTACGAATTCTCTTCTTTGAAGAGAAAATCAAGCGAAAATAAAAACGAGCGAAGATTAAAAACTTTTAAACATAAGAACTTTTCCTATCGCTCGTAGGCTAATAAATGCTAAAAGCTTGAAGAATTTATCGACAATTTATCTCCTTTTTTCGTTTTTAGAACTTACTGCGAGGAGAAAAGTAAAAGCGTAAAACATTCGTTTTACTCGAATGAAGTTGAGGCAAAAAAATTAAACTTCAAATGCTAAGAGTGAAAATAAATATGCGAGTTTCGATTCATACTTCGTTTAGCTCGAGCGAAATAACATTAAATAATAAATAAAAAAGATCGAAGAAGCAAAACTAAAATTCAATTTACAGTTTGAAGCCAATCTTTCACTGCTTTTCAAACAACACCAAAAACGTAATTGTTTTAAATTCAGCTGATGGCACATTTTGCAGAAAAGTATGAAATCATAAAACACATTTTTGAATGCATTTAATTTTCAAATTTGAGCATTAACTTTATTTTATTCAATTTTTGAATGCCAACAAACTACAAATAATTCGATTTTTGGCCAATCAAAAAGAGCGATTCGAACGCAACTATTGTGAATAAAAATCGAATTTAAAACTTTTTATTTTACAAATACAATTTTTGCACTTTTTATCTGCTGTTAAAAATTTGGATAATATTAAAGAAAAAGCAAAATGTTGATATGGTAGAGAATACAAAGTAGACAACGATCGGATGTTATGTTAGAGAAATAAATTTAGTGAGAAGTGAAGTTAATGGATTAGAGATGTGCCGCATTAGTATTATTAAAATTTAAAAAATATTTTTTATAAAATTACTTAAAAAGCAAACAAAGGTATGAAGCAACGTACACCTACTTTTTGCACTCCTTTAATTATGTTTCACTTTTTTTCCCACAATTTTTTGTTAAAAAGTGAATTGAAAAAACAAGTTAGCGAGTATAATAAAGTTTGTAAAGAAGCTATAAAACATTTTTAATCAGAGTATTGCGATCAATAAGTCGGAAGAAACTGTTCCTCATAGTATTCAATCAGTAAAACAATAAGCTTATTGTTTTTATGCAATTCAATATTCGAAATTTGTGCGCGAAACTCGATCTGATCAAATTAAGCTACTCAGTGTTGATCAATTGATTGCAATCAATTGAATCGTTGTTTCTATGGTATCGAATAGAAGTGAAGACGTGAATATAGAAAACTTTTTGCTCCTAAAACAAAAGAGCTTTTAGGTGAACAAGAATACTTTTCTTTCGATGTTATTATTGCTCGAGAGTGAGTTTTTCGCTTTAATTTTTTGCCAAATTAGCGCGATAATTATACTTTTATGCATTTTTTCTATTGTTTTACATATGTAGTGGATCTCTGAACCTAATAATCTTTTGTTCTGCTGCTTGTTCAACAATTTCTCTTTGCAATTCCTCTTTTTTGCTAATGGCTTATCTTTAAAGTGCATATCTTTAAAGTGCATATATTTAAATCTTCTAACTTTTCACTTGCTTCAATCTCAGAGAATCGAATTTGCTCACCAAATAAAAAAGCTTACGCTGCTTTCGATGTAAATGTTTTGTAGTCTAGTGCTTCTTTAAAAATATTAATTAGCAAATAATGATTTAATTTTATGCACTGAGCAAATAGAATTAATAACGTCAAATGTTGTGACCTAAATTTTCAAGTTAAGCATAAAAAAGTAAAAATAAAAGATTGAAATAAACTTTCATAGAAAATAAAAGTAGTAAAGAATTTTCTTTTCAATGAGAGGATTAAAAGCGATTAAATTATTTAGCCGATTATTGCTATAATTGACGGCCTTTTAAAAAAGCTTAAATATGCATTTAAATGACTTAAATAGTGAAATACTTAAAAGCGAAAGTATTTCATGCATTTGCCGCAAAAAGCTTAAAGTTTGAAAATCGCATATAAGATAAACTTTTGTGAAATGTAAAGAACGAAAAGAATGAAAGAAATTATAATTTCTGCGTTTGGTATGAAAAAATCAACTATTCAAGATTTTCTAATCAAGATAATCAGAATTCTAATCAAGATTTTTAAATAGGTTAAGAAAAGAACTTCAAAAATAAATTCAAGTTTTTATCAGCCCAAGACAATAGAAATTTCATTAAAATCGGATTTTTCTACTTTTGATAAGCTTTAACAGTTGCTAAGAATTGATGATACTAAGACTCTGAACAAACCTCTCTCGTTCCTGTCGCATCCGTTCCATTTCTCGTTTCTTTGTTTCGGAAAATTGTGTAGCGATCACAACAAGACACAAGTTGATCATAAAAAAGGAACCAACCTGAAAAAAAGATTGAAAAAAGCGATTTAATTTGCAAATTAAACTGCGTACGTTAATAAATAATTTAATTTTCAAGTTTTTTCAGGCAGAAAAATAGACTAAAATTGATTGCGCTTCAAAAAGAGAACGCTTCTTTGATCTCGGACTAGAATCTAGTTTTTGGTAATACTGCATTCGCTTTCTAAAATTTGTTCTGCGAACAAAAAATAAAAATCGTTCAATTTGTTGTTTTGTTTTTCTTGTGAAATCAGTGAAAATAGTTTCGCTTTCGTTTACAAGTAAAAAAATGTGCTAAAAAATCGCCGTTAAACTTTTAGCTTAATTTTTGCAGCTTGTTATCGAACAAATGGCTTGGTGGAAGTAGTTGAAGCTTGAAATTTTGATTTTTCTTGAGCGAATAGAGGCAAAAAAAAAAAATAATAAAATGAAAGAGCGCGAGTGCGAATGGTTTGAATGATGCAAATTTTAAAATGCGTCTTTTTCAAAGCGAGAGCCATAGCGAAGCGAAAATCGATATTTTTGTGCTGCTTAGAAGTTTAGCCTTTTAGCTTGATTTCTATGCGCAATCTTATAAGCTACATCTAATTTATGTTTACAGTGTTTCATATTAAATTACATCACTGTTCGGCATTAGTTTACATTGAATGTATTCATTTTCGCGCTTTAACAAACATTCGATTTTTATGATTAATTCGCATGCTTTTAATTTTATAAGAAGCACAGTTAAAAATAAAACAATTTTCTGGTGATTGCATAATTTTTCGAAGCAAGTTCTCTTGTTTTACTTTTTTGCACAAAGAATGACGATCAATACAACTGGTACAATCTTTTTTTGATGAATATTTTATATCCTTCAACATGATTAAGAAATTATAAGTAGAAAAAACTTAAGAACTTCATATTTCTTTTAAAAATTTGCTTATCGCTCCTGCCTGGACGTTTTGCTATAATTGACGTTGAATTTATCGGTTTTATATGGCTAAGATAGCAAAACATTCTGGCAGAGGCTGTGCCATTTTATTGATTTTTGATTTTAAACTTCATTTTCAAGTTATCAATAAACATTTTCCTATCATCACCTATCATCAATAAACTCTGTTTCTACATATTTATCGATCGACGTTTGAACTGTTCAGAGGCAAGTTTTTAGCTATTAATCACTAATTTTATTCGTCGTTCCTTTAGTTTCATTGCTCTTCTTATTAATTAGCGTCGAATATTTCCACATATTTGCTTTAATATTTAAGAATTAGAATGTAATGAATTATTAATAATGTCGCTTTTTGATAAACTTCACTTCAGAATGAAATTTACTGAGACATCTTAACCATATTAAAGAAAAAATAAAACTTTCAACTACTTTAAACTACTGATGATTATTCTGGCAGGAGTTTTATGTGATAAATTTAAGTATGAGAACGTATTTTGTCTCAGAAATAATTTTCTTATCTGTCTTTCGTACACATTATTAATGCGTTTCCGTATTCAAACATTAATCAGAGAAGGTGCTTTGTTAATCTGTATTCTCCATACAACTTACAGTCAGAGACAGAATGTTTTGCATTTAATCCTGCAATCGACACTGATATCGCACGTTTTAAATGCAAAATTTATATTAGAGCTAAGGGAAAAGATAGAAATTCAACTATTCATTTCAATTCAAGCAAAGCATTTTGAAAATGCCTGTTATAGA
>NCKU01001552.1:0-24751 GCA_003675995.1 Dinothrombium tinctorium
TATTTACATTTTACTTTTGCTTGTAAATTAGAGCATGACTTCGGCCAAGCTTGCGACAAGTGATCCGACTCAAATCGCCAGACCCGGTTTAGGTCGGCTCGGTTTCTTGCATTTTTTTGTGTGTTAAGCGTAGACTCGAACTAGACTCAATCTTTTTAATGCTCATAATTATGTTTGCTAATTTTAAAAAATGCATAAATTTTATTGTTTCTATTGAGATTCAGCTTCTTTTTATGCATATTAACACATCTTAATTGAAATAAATTTAAATTTTGCTCAAAGCATAATTTTGGTTGAGATTCGCTTGATTAGCTTCGGGCTTCATAGGCATTAAATTCATGCGGCCGGTAATTAAACTAATTTGTCTGCTCGGCTCGGGTGTAGGCCATAAAATATCGGCTCGTATCAAGCTCGATTGTAAAGAAATGAGAGAGAAAGAGAGAGAGCGAAAATGATTTTGAATTGAAGCGTAAACAAAAATGCGCTACAGTCAATTCATAAAAGTAAACGAATAGTAGAAAACACAATGAGTGGTAGTCATAATACGAGGAAAGCTCGCCAAGCATGCGAAAAATAAAAAATTTGAATTCATAATCAAATTAGCGAGTAAACGAAGTGCGCAAAATACTTACGAAAAAGCATAATTTCTTTGAATTTACGATCTTTCACATCCGTCTCACTTGGACACTTGCTTCGCGCCGCTTCTTCCTTCATGTAGCAACGGTCGAAGCCTGAGATAATTAAAAAAGAAAAGCTTGATTGGCGAGCGCGGCGAATGTAACCAGCTCACCCTCCGTATGAATTTGAATAACGTTCGGCGTTTTGAGCGTCAGATGAAAGCATCGCATGCAATCGGCGTTTCCATTATTGTCTTTCAAAATAACATTGTTACCGATTCGTCTATGGCATCGGCCCCATGGTGGTATTGCATCCGCTTCGATTGTGATCTCCGAATAAGTGACTACGTTACCGTCGTGCGCCGGCGACGCTCTTATTTGCATCAGAAAAGTACCCTGATATTCGATGGGAAAATAGCATCCTTTCGATTCTGCGAATGATTTATGGTGCGATTAGCTATTTTAATAAGACTTTTCTCAAGCGGAATGTTGTGATCCGTGTTTGTAAACAATAAGCATCAACAATGTAAAGTATTTTATGCGATGCGTTTAGTTGCGCACTTTTTTTCAGCGAGTATGGGTGAGGTTAGGCCAGAGGTTAAGATGGGATGAGACGGATTTGTGCTATAAACGCAACAGGATGACCATAAAGTTTGCCGCACCTTGCAACCATTTTAGGTTCGGTTTATTTAAGAAAATAGTTTTCAATTTACAAGGCTGAGAAAATTTTTCAAAAATTCTTTTCAATATCTCGTTGACAATTAGAGATGAAAAATTATGAAGAAAAAACATCTTAACGTGGAAGAAAATGTGGAATGACAAAAATAAAAGAATGATAAACACAATTAGTTGAAACAATGAAACAATGTTTCTAATTGCATGAAAATTGTCGCAGCGAGAATAATTAAAGTTTTAAATTAAACTTGTCGAAAATATTCATAATTTAGGCGAAAAGCTTGCTCGAGCTTCTAATTTATTTTTTAAAGCGCGGGCAATTTAGCTTATATCTTGCGTTGGGTGCTTAGAAAAAAAATTTTAACTAAGAAAAAAAAGTGGAAACTAAGGTATGTCGAGAAAGAATTTTAATAAGTTAAAATAATGATACGAAGATAGTATTCTGTGATTCGGTTTTATCGTTGTTTGTGAAATAAATAAAAAAAAATTCAATTTTTTCTCTCTCTTTCTCTGTATCTTAAATTTCTAAATGGATAATTATTTACCCTTTTCTCAGCAATTTGAGAAAAACGTAATTATGATAGCAACATTTTCTACCTGCTTTATTATTATTATTATTATTCACCTGAAATCATTGACCGAATCATAATAAATTTTCGTCATTTACTTAACAAAAAAGTTAATGTCTTGTTATTTAAATTTACGAAATAAAAAGCGAGTGAAAAAAAAGAAATTTGGCGTCAAATAATGTACGGACACATTAGAAAATAAAAATTTAAAAATAACTTAATCTAGCGCTATTTCAAAATAAATTTCTACATTTTAAAATATTTAAAAGAGACGCAAAATTGTTATACAACGAAAAGAGAAGATAAGCTTAACTTGAAAATAACAAAGATTTTCACTTGAAATAAGTTTTAACTATAAAAGAAGACCTCACTCGAAGTCAAGATAATAACGTTGTTTAAAAATTTCTCTCTCGCTCTCTTGCTCTCTTGCTCTCTCTCTCTCTCTTTTTTATTGTTATTGCCAATTCTTTGAATTTTTTTTTCAATTTTAAAAAATTTTAGCCCTTCATTCTTTCTAAAAAATTGTATGTAAAGCTAGATTTGTAGAACTTATCGAGTTTGATGGAAAAACTAGCTGGCGAGAAACATAGAATTCAAAATTGTCAAAATTTTAAATTTACTCTTATACATTTTATTTTATTTTTCATTAAAATGAAATTACAAAGTGAAAGATGAGAGAAGGAGATAGTTGTTTGCGTGTGTGGGAAACGCAAGAATAGAAAGTAAATATATTTCTAGATGAAAAAGAAATTTTATTCTTCGTGATATTCCCATAATAAAATTTAACAGTCTGAACACATCGTACAAACAACAGAAGTGGTTTTTTTTGCTACTCAAACTCACTTGTAACAATCATCACTTCTATTCACAAAAATACAGCAGCAGCTAGTTTTAATATATTCTTCGGTTATTTTATTAGCGAGCGGCTTTCAACTTTTTTTTCCTTTTAATTCTCAAACTCCGACTTATGTAAAATCATACAAAGATTTTTAATTTTTAAATGGATAAAATTTTCAACAAGCGAAGTAAAGAAAGAAAAATGAAATGAAAAGTGTGAATTCCAGGAAAGAGGCTAATTATCAGCAAAAATCAGCGATGCATTTTAAATTATCATCGAGTTTCGTAAAACTTATTGTGGAGTGAAAAATTGAACGAACGCAACAAATAATATTATACATATGCAATTGACCTCGTTGTAGCTTTTTTACACACACACATACGTTTGTACGTATTTTATTTCAAGGAGAGAGCGAATTCAATTCAAGCATTGAAATTAGTCGCTCACTACTTCGAGTTATACAAAAAGACGATTTTCGCGTAACATTAGACTATCTACTTCGAACAAAAGTTACTTGAATTTCTATTCTATTTCAACGCTGTCAAACTCGCTCGCTTTGATTATACGCGTAATATTGCATAACCGATTGAATGACCGCAAAAGATTTTTTTTGGGGAATGTGGGTTAAGCGAACCGCTTTCGGATCAGTCGCTGTGCAAAGTGACACAACACACAAAGCAATTCGCTTACTCGCACGGTACAATCGAGCGACTGTTAGCTTAAATTTTACGTATTTATTGTTTATAATGAAAGGTGGTTTTTGTGCAAATAAAAAACATAAGCTTTCATTATAAATACAATAAAATTTGATATTTTACTGCCTTATACAAAATTCATAAAAATAAACTCGCGCTAATTTTGAAGTTTTCTGACGCCGCTAAGCGTGTTAAGTTCATTGCGATTCGCGAATGTCGCAAAACTCATTTGCGCTAATTATAAGTTTCATTGTGGCCATTTTCGACTAAAATATAATCTCAACTCGAATAAAGTTCTCTTTTCGGTCTACCATCAAATTTTGAAAACAGCGCAAAGCAAATTAAATTAAATACGACGATTAAACGTAGATATTTGGCGTGGTTTGGCTTATTTTTTAAGCTCAATGCGACAAATATTTCTTCGCTTGATAAAATTGTTCAACCTCCATTCAGAGATGCGTGTTGCCATCGAAGAAATTAGTTTCGTCAAAGGCCGGACACAAACAATTAACTGTTATGGTGAAGGAGCATTGAGCGCTATGCAATTAGGAACGGTATTTCGCCGCGAGAGCCATCGGAGTGAACACTCCTACATGCGAAGCGACTAGCCTTTTCTAACAGTCACGGGTGAGAATCGAATTTAGCTTATGGTCTAGCCTCTGCCGAACATTCCGCAGTTCCGGCTGTTTAATCGAGGCGAATTTTGAATTTGAATATAAATTTAAATTTTAGCTAGCAATTAAAATGTTTTTTATTTATTTTAATTACTCGTTTTTTTAAAAAAGTGTATTTAGCGATAGAAAAATTTCAATTTCGGGAAAATCATTTTGTAAAGAAAATTATTAATATTAGAATTTTGCTTTTTATTTAAATTACGATCAAAAGAATGTGTAGCGTCGCCCATCTTTTTATTCTCTCAAACATTACCGCAAACGGTGAAAACATTTTGCGAAAATTTTCATATCAAGTGAATCGATTGCAAAATGAAGCAGCAAACATTAAACGTATCGAAATCGAAATTTATACTTACGGTGTAATTACAATCGATTTACGATCAAGAAAGAAAGAAAAACTGCTGCAGACTTGTGCGGATTTCAAAGGCAAGAGAGAGCGAAAGAGAGAGAGAGAGAAAGAGCAAAAAACGAAAAAATTTTCTTGAATAATAATTAAGAAGTGCACAGGTATGAATGCATGACTGTGAAACGCTTTTTTGGCTGTAACTGAAAATTTGAAAAGAAGCATTGCCACCCGCTGTTAGTCTCGAGATTTTTCTTCTTAAATAAGCTCTCCAAACTTAAGTAATTATTGCTTTGTGAATCTCAGCTAGCGTTAAGATTTACTATTCTTTATTTAGTTTTCAATTTAAAATTAGTTTGAATTTTATTTTCATTAAAACTTAACGTGATCACACGATTGAAATTAATTTGCTGAATTTTTTTATGCGGCCAGCGCAATAAGTGAAATTATTTTAAATTTTTATCAAGTATAAAGTAACAAAAAAGTACGAATCGCAATTCAAGTCTATTGTCATCTAAATAATGCGAATGTAGTTCTTACAATTCAACGATGTTCAGAGATGATAATTATTTTCGCTCGTTGAATTCAAGTAACATTTTGCAAACGTGAGTGAAGTTATTGAAATTGAAGCTTCGTACATAGCACATAAAATGAAGCCGCAAACTGTGGAAAGTCATTACGCGACCGTGACTTCAAAGTTGGTCACGGCTTTACTATCTAGTTCATTAGTTCAAAAATGCGAATCGATGGTATTAAGATAGAAAAGAAAAGCAAGTAAAAATCTCGATAAACTCTTTTCAAAATGAGAATTCAATTTGACGGTCAGTGAATCAACTTTCTTTTGCAAGTGTTTTGCATTTTAGCGAATCAATTTTAATCGTTTTAAGCATTCAGCTTGACAAAAGCGAAATAAGTTGTAATTTATGATATTTAAATTGATTTATGTAGTCGATACAGGTGCGAAGTGTGTGTTCAACGCTTAATACAACGAGTTTGGAGAATACGAATCGCACAAGTGCGTACAAAAGCGCAGCTATTGACAAACAATAAACGCTGGGAACGAAGAAAATGAAATGAGAAAACGAAGAAAAAGGTGGAGAGAATGAAAAGAAGTGTAGAGAGAAAAATGAAGCGTGTTTCGAGCTAAAGTATACAGCGCTGGCGAGATTTCTCGACACGCTTATTGATTCAGATTTCCGGTCTTCGCTTTCGCTTTGCTGCGCGACAATCTTTTTGGAACAGTGGATTTCTTCACTGCTCAAGAAGAACGAATATCGCTGCGCTTTTGCACAGAAGAAGCAAAAAAAAGAAAGAAATTAACAATCGTCGTCCCGAAGAGAGCGAGCGAGCGAGAGAGACGAAACAGGAAAGAGAATCATTAAACCGAGAATGTAGCATTAAAAAAATACAAAGTTGTAAAGATAGTAGAAGAATTGGTTCCAGTATTTAGCGATTATTATTATCGGTTCCGCTGTTCGCGACGATTTTTTTGTAAACAGCATCAAATTATACACCGAACGAAAGTGAGTGTATGGGTCATTTGATTTGCCTATGCATGCTGCCCGAACTTCTGTTCACGCTAAATTACAAATATTTCCAGCGAGCTTTCGCTCGAACGTGCTGTGCACGCTTTAGAACAACAACAACAAAAGAAAAAAAAAATCTAAAAATCAAAAGTTTTTCATCTAAGCGTGCTACAAAGTGTTCGAAAGCGAAGCAAATGACATATTTAAAAACTTTTTATCGCCATTCACTTTGTCAAATGATTTCTACTTGTAATTATCATTCATATTTTTCCTTTGCAAAGTTTAAAATATTTTTTTAAGTAAAAGAAAATCGCCGAAATAAATCGAGTATGAATGAAAAATGCTTTTCTCTTTCCTCTCACTTTTCTTTTCTTTTGCATAAATTTTAATAATAATTTCGATACTCTGCGAAGCAGATCGTTTTCTTTCAGACACAGATAACAAAATTTTGATCGTATTACATGATAAAAAAAAACTTTATAAAGTTGTGTGTGTTTTGAATTTTAGAAACTTCGCGCTCCATTCATTTTTAGCGCCAATTAAGAAGATAGAAAGAAATATTGAAGTTCTAATATTATTCAACAATCAGAGAAATTATTCGAACTAAAATTTAAATTTTTTTAATATTTAATATTTTTCTTCAAATTTTTTCAAGTGAGTCAACAGTTTTTTTTTAACAAGTTGTAACTTGAGTTTGAGGTTTAAACAGAAGCGATTAACTTATCTCAGCGATTGACAGCAACTAGTAAGAAAAAAATGCTTTGCGTTGTTTTCGAAAAGTAAAATCAGTTTGAAAAATATTTGAAAATTTTTTCTCTCGAAGTCAATAGCTGTGAGAAACAAAACAGTTTTAAGATCGAAACAAACCCACGCGCCTTAAAGAATAAATAAAAAAAAAATTCTTGACCACAAAACCGGATGCAAATTTTTTTGTTTCCCCGCTTTGAATAAAAATAAAGGCAAAGTATTGATTTTAAAGCGTCTAGAGCGAGAGAGAATTATGTTAATTAGAAGGCAGTGAAACTGATGCGAGGGAAATGGATGCGCTAGTTAGGAGAGAGAGAAAAAAAAATTACGCGCAATATAATAGAATGACTCGCCTTGAAAAATTTTTGTTAAAATAATTTTTATTATTAAAAAAAATCAGCTAGAATGCCACTTTGATGAAGAAAATTTTTTCTGGTGAACTTTACTTGCTTATTTAACGGCTGTCAAAACAATTTTTTGTTTTTTCACCCGCGAGAATTTTAAGATTGTATTTGCCGAAACAAAAGGCGAGAAGGATGTAGGTGAGGCAGAGAAACAAATTGCTGATTTTACTTTCAAAAATTTTACATGGTCAAAGAATGTGATATAAGGAAAAAAAAAATAGGCGCGGTTCGTACTACCCATAGGATACAAATTAACAATTGTAAATCTTCAGCATTAACAAAGTTTGTTGAGGATAACTAATAATTTCTGAATTTTTTTAGCTTGATTCTAGCTAGGTTATAAATAAGATTTGATGCATTCGAGAAAAAAAAATTAGAGCCCACAGCAGGTGCGTTTGATGAGGTTCATAATGTTCCGAATTTTCTAAAATTGTTTCAAACTTTGGCATCGAGTCCTAAAATACTTTTTTCATTAACTAAAATTTTTAAACGATTTGAGTAAATTTTATATTTTATGTGAAAATGTTATATCTCATAGTTGTATTTATTTAATGGTTTTTGCAAGATATAAATTATTCGAGATAGTAAAAAGTTTTTAATTTTAGTAAGTGTTAAAGCTTTTAATTGGGAGCTTAATCGTGAAAATTTCTTATTGTGATGACGAATTCTCCGTAATTGAAACATTTTCAAAACACAAATTTAAAATACACTTTCTTAAATTTTTTTAAATATGTTTTATTGTTTCGGTAAATTTATTTCATTGCTTAGATAAAATAAAATTTACTTTGATTAAACCTTTTCATACGGAAAAAAAAATTGAAAACAGAGAAGAAAAAAATTTAAACAATAGAAATATTGATGAAAGGATTAGAAGAAAACTATTTTAACGGTTTCCTTTAAATTGTGGATTTTGAACTAGTGAGGTAGAATCTATCTGATTTTATAGGAAACAAATTTCAAGTTAAGTAAGTTAATGGCATGTGAACTTTATGTTTAAATGTAAGAAACATTTTGCGGTTCGAGCCAAAATCTCAATCAAATTTTTATATTTTTATCGCAATGAAATATTTTTTTTTCAAGCAAACTGTTGCTTATGTTGATGCAAAAAGTTAGTAAAGTTAAATTCAAAGAATTTATTTTGTAAACCTATCAACCTGAAATAAAAAAAGTTCATTTGACAGAAAATTTACGAAAAGTTTCGATCCTGAAAATTTAGCTTTATGTTCTTACCGAAAATGGCTGCCGAGTATTATCAAATTAATGACGAAATAAGTAAACATATTAAGTAATATGCACGGTGAGATAGTTTTTTAAACTTCGATTCTAGGTCATTAAAACACAACAATAAATTTTTGCGAAGTTCATTGCTTATTTCGGTAAAAGGTGTACACGTGTTTTAGATTTTTTCGCTTTTTTTTCATTTTACGCGAAATTAAATTCAACCTCGAAGAATGTGAAACGAGTAGGCGAGAAAAATTCTTTAAAAAACTCACTTACTTTTTGACAATTGAATGAAGAGCATAAATGTGAAGAGTAGACACGAGTGGCGCATCGCGAACAAAAATATTGAGTGAAGAAATGAAGTGATAGATGTGCGTTAAACTTAAATGGTTAAGTTAAGAAGAGAAATGCATCGCATCGAAACAGTGTGAAACGTGCACAGGTCGTGAACAATAAGTGCCGCATTGAGAACAAACGCTTTTCTTTAAAAACTGCTTTTAAGTTTCTCGCTCCGTGGGAGCCACCAGACGGCATCCGCACAAACACAACACACACACACACACAACACATACACACACAACGTATACACCACACACACACCAACCGGCACAGGCTGAGCAACCTGATCGTCAGCGAAGAGAATCGAGAGCTTTAACGATAGCGTACCGCCGGTTGAGAATTTTGCACCTTACACTGCCCAACACTCCACCTCTCACCCAATGGTGGGGACTGAATTTATCGAGGCGAATATTATTATCAAATGCATTTAATCTTTTTATTCTTTTCATTGTTTTTATATTTACAGCAAGTATTTACACTTTATTACTATTCTAAATATTTAATTACAACTTCAAATATTTCTCCCACAAAATATTTAAAGTGACAAACATATCTAACTTTCATTAGCTTTTTACATTAATAAAATCTTATTTTAATAACTTTTTAAAAATTATTTTAAAATTTGGTTTAAAAAGTAAACTTTCAAAAAGCGTTAAAATTCTTTGAAAAATTATTTTTATTTAAATTTTGCCTTTTTAAAATTGTCTTTTGCAATTTCTGAAAACAAGTGAACAAACACTCTACTTAAAAATAGAGAAAAAGTGAATCTAATTAATTTTAAATCGATTGAAATTTGATTGAAAAAAAAAAATTAATTTTTATATCTTATCGCTGCTCTTTCTTCGCATTTCTTCTGCCGGAAACAGCTGCTGTTTGTGCACAAGAAACAGGAGAAATGCAGAGCAAAGCACACTCACACTTAATTGAGCGGACATGTGTTTGACGAGCGTTTTTAAAAAAGAGACAAAAAAATAATAAATAATAAACACTTTCGAGGTTGAGCAATGAATTGAATTGTAAATGCAAATTTTTAGCGGCAAATGATTATGCAATTAAGCGTTTTATGAATGCTGAGTGCTTCTATTATCTTTGAAACTGATGATAGCGATGATCACAAAACTAATTCACTCTATTCTAGTTCTTCGCTAATCATCTGTTTTTTATTTCGTCTAAATTCGAGCAGTAAAAAAAAAAAGAAACAAAAATGACACAAGAAACCGAAACGATTTTCGCGTATCCGCCGAAGAAATAAAGCAAAGAGGCGAGAGACAAAAGGTATGCAGCAGCTCTTTTCCGGCGGGCAATGTTTTTGTGTTTCACTGCGCTCGCATTCGTTAAGAAACCACAGTGAGGAGTGTTGCTGACGAGCGAAGGGCAGAGCGGAAAAGAGAAAATAAAGAGAGAGAGGTAAGGAAGAAAAAGAAAAAGTGGGCACGGGGCACAGTGTGCGCAGCGGAAGCTGCTGTATGGCGATATAAGTGCCTTATTTATTTCTTAAGTCGCGACCAAAAACATTTTTCCGGTTCTGCGACGCGTTTCGCTTTTTTTCTCACAGGAAAAAGTTTTCCGAAAACTTTTTCTACTTCAATATAAACATACTTAGACATTGATTCATTGATAATGTACATCTCAATCGTACAAGTTCATCGATTCTTAGCACATACAAAAATTTATGCGAAGCTACAATAAGTTAATAAACAGAGAACACATTACTTACAATATTTGCATTCTTTTAACAAACAATGGATTTTTTTCGTAAATGTATTTCGGGTTTGTTTTTGGCATCGTACCGCGCACAGTTAATCCTTCCTTTTTACTGTTGATTAAGTTAACTTGAGGTAAATTTATTACGTCCGCTTCACTTGAGGATTTTGAGCGAACATTTGCTGCCTTCGGATGATCGGAAGCTTTGCTAACACCTGCTTGTGATGACTGCAATTCGGACAATTGCTTATTTAACCAAGTTATTATTTTCTCGTTTGTCTTGATTTGTTCTTTACTTTCTTCACAGCTTAAACGAACAGCAGACAATTCATCGTTAAGCTTTTTTATATCCTCTTCTTTCTTCACAATCCGCTCCAGACATATTTTTAAATCGTGCTCTAGTTTTTTGACACGATTCTCTTTTTCATTGACAACTTCATCTTGTTTTGTAGCCACTTTATTGAGCATTTCCAATTTCGTGTAAACATTTTGTGTTTCTGCTTGCATTTTACGAATGATTTCGTTCGCTTTAACCAAATCTTCGTTCAATTGCTTAAGCGCTTTCTCCTTTCGTTCCGATTCAAGTTGCATTTCTTCGCAACGTTTCACTAATTTTGCATTTTCCCGACATTCACCTTCACACTTTTCGGTTGCATTGTTCAATGAATGTTTACTCTCTTCTAGTTGCTTTTTCAAAGAATCTGCGAGTGATTGGAGTTGATTAAGTTTTTGTTCGCAATCATTTTTCTCACGAACCAAATAATCGACTTTTTCAAGAGCGCTGATTTTAGCATTTTCAGCCGCGATTAACTTCTCTTTCAAATTTTCAATTCTCGCATCTTTCTGCAAATTGATTTCGTGCAAACTTCGGTTCTTTTCGGTCTCATTTTTCAACTTTAAATCACTTTCGTTCAGTAAACGCTGGTAATCACTTTTCAAACATTCGATCTCTTTACACTTCGCGTTCAAAATTTCACTTCCATTTTTAAACTTTTCATTGAATTCGATTTCAGCGTATTTAAGGCTATTTTCTAACTTTTGCTTTTCATTTCTTAAATTTTTAAAACTATTCAAAACATAATTTTTTAACACGCACTCGTCGAGAGAGTGAAGTTTAAGTGAAAGATGTGATAAATGCTTGAAAACGTTCGTTTCTATTACTTCCAAATGAGCACAATTCGATGATCGAATTTTACTTTCTTCAATGGTAAGATTGAGTAAAAATCTGGTAAATGAAACGAATACGATTAATGATATAGTTGAGAGTAGATTTTACATGTATACTTTGCATTTTCTTTGCATTGCTCGTCCGCACAAAGATTGAATAATTCGATCAATCGTTGAGGAAAAGCGATGAAATCGACGAGAATGCCTTGACTACTTTTTAAACTAAGTTAAGTTAAAACAGAAATTAATAGTTAGACAATTAATGAATTGTCGATTGGAAGCGAACCTCAAAAACGCGTCTTCGTTTAAATTCAATGTGTACACGAAAAATGGA
Organism: Dinothrombium tinctorium; assembly: GCA_003675995.1. Classification (NCBI taxonomy): domain Eukaryota; kingdom Metazoa; phylum Arthropoda; class Arachnida; order Trombidiformes; family Trombidiidae; genus Dinothrombium; species Dinothrombium tinctorium. The sequence continues at coordinate 11,854 of NCKU01001552.1, forward strand.
TCATTTTCGTCGTTGATTTTAATGTTCACCTCTCGTTTCTGTGCGCAAAATAATTTCTCGACACAAATAAACAATGGAATCACTCTGAATTTGCGAAATGAAACAAAGAAGGCGCAATGATTTTCGAAAGATTTCAAAAAGTAAACAAACCTTTTGAGTGATGATTGTGTTTTGATGCAAACGTCGACGCTTTTCGCGAAAAGTATTTCGGGTTCTCCGTAATTTGCGAATAATGTTTTTTCCATTTTTGTATTTTTTCAAAAAATTGGATGAAAATAAAAGCGAAAAACACGAAAACGAGAAAATCGCGCGCAACGAGCAGCCATTCTTTTCGACAACTTTCGAAACGATAGCTTCTCATTCGCTGCTTTCTCGACGCCTTTCACCAGTTTTCATGTTTCAAAGCGCCGATTTCAATTTTTTTCCAATATTATTGAAATCATTTTAATTTTTTATTTATAAAAAACATCGCTGCTAAATAGTTCTTTTCAATTAAAATAAACCGTGTGAAAATTGAATGAGATTTCGACTCGCAATCTAAAAAAATCGCCATAGACTAAATATTAAAATTTGCACGCGAATACTTTGGCTTCACGCGCAAAAGTTGCTCTTGAGATGTGTGTAATTCTTAATGTACACATGAATTTCTATCTACACTTTAAATTTCATTCATATCGGGATCCGGCAAAAAAGTCGTTGATAGTTTATTATTTTATTTTTGAAATTACATTTATTCGAACATTTTTAATACTTGCAAAGAATCACTTTACTTACCTACGTTATTGCACCATTTTTCGAAGCTTATCCATCTTATTTAAGTTCGACAAAGTGATAAAAAATCATTCATTTCATAAATAAATGTGATTGTCAATTTTTAAAAGAAATCATTGAGTAAAAATAAGCTTGTTTATGATGAGAACGCTTAACATTGATTTCAATCGTTTATTTTTAAATCATTTTGCAAAACCGTTAAATGAATGCAATTTGACTGTATTTTTATATTTAAAATTAATTTGAAAAATGATTGGTTTAATATAACAAGTTTAATTTTACTATGAACATCGTTTGACGGCTTTCATCAATTTCACCAATACAGCTGTGGATTTTGTCGAAAAAATTTTGATTTATCGACGCAAGTGAAAAAATATCGTTAAAATTGAGTTTCATTCTTTTCACATTTCGGCAAAGAGCATTCTGTTTACATAAATCAGAATTTTAACGCTTTTCAAAGCATTTGTCGAGTCAAATTTCGATTAAAATCTTGCTTTAATACAAGCCAATATTTGACGAAAAGAAAGAGTTAAAAATCAAAGAAAAAAATCAAATGAAACTGGCTATAAATTTCTAATTTTTTAAAATTTGAAATGATATGATTTAAAGTGTAAACGATTTGGTCACATGCATTTTTCACCTTATGCTGCATACAGCTTTCACATTATAAGCTGTAGAATAAAGTCATATGCTTTTCAACTGAACGTAAGTTTATTCCATAGTTTCAATGTTAATTTTTTAAAAAAAATTTCAATAAACTAGTTATCGCTAAACGAGTTAAGGGGTACTTAACTTAAAAAATTGAAATTTATTATTAAGATTATTACTTGCGAAAATGAATTAAATCCGTGCATCCAAGTACTTAAGTCTGACAAATAAATGCTCTTGATTTATGCGTTTACGCTCTTTCTTTATATTTATAACTTTTTTTTAAATGATCAAATTTAATTAAGTTGTAAAAAAAAGATAAACGCAGAATTTGTGTTTAGCTCTAGCATAAATGCAAACTTTTTTGTTTTGTTTAAATCTCTCAATCGTTAAAAGCTTGCATTTAAAATTAAAATTTTTTGTTACATTTAAAGCAGATCATTTTTACTATGCAACCATCACGAAGCTATTAAACAATTTATTTATTAAAATTTTAATCACTTTCTAAAATCACCTATTCTATTTGATGAATAAGTAATTAAATTTATTATTATTTATTATTATTATTATTATTTTATTTTTATTATTTATTAGCGATTAATTGTTGCGCTCGTGAATGGCTGCAACGAATTTTTTCTCTAATGGAATTTTCATAATTTCTTTGAAATTTAAACTACATCAGCATCAAAACTTGTCTTTATCAACTTGAACGTTTTTATTTACCATTTCAGGAATAAATTCTAGTAAACATTTTTCGATTGAAAATGGTTTAACGATGGCAATCAAATTTTTTCTTTCTCTTATTGTTTAGCTTCTTATCTCTCATATAATCATAAAATTCGAATTGAAAAGTTTTCAAAATTTTGTTCGCTTCATTCAAGAAAATAGCTTTTTACCTTCTTGATATGTAGAAAGGTATTTTGCCTAAGAATTTGGTTCTAATGAAACAAGAATCGAATATGTATGAAATCGTTCAATTGAGCTGATGTGCTGACATATAAATTAAATAAATTGTTCTAATTATGAAATACGGGCAGTAATGCCTTAAAGTAAATAAAGATGTTATGTTATGTTATTCTCACTAATCGCTACTATTAAACAATTTTCACTAAACTTATTGCGTGTACAAGAAAAAATTAAATTGAACTTTCGATCAAACTTTTATTTTGATTGATGGTATGATTTGATTGTGAAAGGCACGAAAAAAAAATTGCACAAGTGTTAATGTTGATCAACCTTATTGATCTAGGAAATGAATTTTTTGAAAAATTCATTTTATTTCATCTTTTGCTTTATCTTGATTTTAAAATTTTATTAACATTGAAACGACTCAAGAAAAAGGCTTTAAACGGCATTGAAAATAATTTTAGAAAATGCTTCCTTGTCGACGTGTGAAATAAAATTATATAAATTCGGTTGAGATAATTAAATTTTTTGAAGTTGTGAGAGTAATATTTACGACTATTGTTTTTCAAAATTCTTATGTGGAAAGGATGTCTTAGATTATGTTGTCAAACTTATCCTTTTTAGCATTTTACCTTAAGTTGTATAAATACTGCGACAAAACGAGAGAGAGGAACCTTTTGCCTTTCTCTTCCACTGGGTTTAGTCAGAAAATAAACTTAAAAATTGTGAAGTGGTATCCTTTTTTTCATCACAGTATTTAAAATATTTTAAATTTTAAAGTTCGAAAATGATTTTCGAATTATCAGTTCAAAAATTAAAAAAGAAAAAATTGATTATTCTTGATCGCTTTCTTTCGTGTTTTTATTCAATCGAGAAAAAGTACAAAGTTTAAAAGAAAAATGTGCTCGAAACGAAAAGATAACAACAAGTCAATACATTTTATAAAGATTTAGTTAAAGTACAATCTCAATCAGAATAAAAAATGGATTGAAAAGCGCGATACGCTCTTTTGAAATAAATAAATCTTATCAATCAATGTTTTAGATCGAAACTCATTAAAACTTTAGAAAAAATCGAATTAAACTTTGCTTCTAAATTGAAATTTTTTGCTTTTTAAACGGTTCCCAGAGTTTCATCAATTGTTCCTCCATTTTTTCGATTCTTTCGAGAAACCTATCGATGTCACATTTTCCCGAAGTTCCACCGTATTCGGGTGGCAGGAGGTGCGGAGGCACCATTTTATGCAACTCCGTGAAATTGTTTCCAATAAAAGCGAGTCGTTCTCGAAACTCTTTGCTTAGAAACATTTTCGCCATGTTATAAAGAATATCGATCAGATAATTTTCGTTCACAATGAACAATTTTCGCCAACGAATGGGAAGCGTGTGTTCGGTCATTTCTGCACCGAGGCGAATTTCAGAAAGACCGACTTTCATTACCTGCTTCAAGCTCAGATTTTTGCAATCGATTATTTCGATAGTCGGATAAATTTGCGATTCTTCTTGCAGTTTGTCAACTTCGAAAGCATAAATCGTTGAGACCATCATCGCTTCGAAACTGACTTCATCTGGATTCCAGTTACCCGGTTTCATATTCGCAATCGTTTCACCGGTAACATTTCTCTCCGGAAATATTTGAAAGGTGCCAGTTTTGATTGCTTCACGCACGAAATCAACACCAGTGAAAAATTCTGGATGTTTGTTGAACATTTGCACATACATTTTGATCAAATTAAATGCATCGTTGACATTATACAAACGCGATCTCAAGAATTTGATTAAAAATTTATCTTCGAATTCGAAATTAATATTTTTCGAATTCAACTTCTCTCTCAGTTCATTTAAAAATTGCTTTTGATGAAATTCTTTCTCTTTCAACGTTTGCACGTCTGAACTTTCCATCTTAAACTTCACTCGAAATGATTTCGTGAATGACTGACTGTCTTTATTAGGCCTCTTTTTATTTATCTACACAAGGTGGGAAAAAACCTTTTGTGACGTAGTTAGTTGTAGTTGCGCTGCTTGGTAATTTACAAGGCAACTTTTTTGAATCTTATTTCTTTAAATTTGTTTTTGAAATCAGCTCATTATCAAAAAATTTGATTGCGTAGGACAACTTTAATTAGAGCTCGTCAAACATTGAAAATCAATCACTTAACGCTATCATCTTCATTGAAAATTTTCTTTGATAGAAATTTAATTTTTAAAAATCAAATGATCTAATCTATTTAAGAAAAAATTTAGACTAAAAATTCAACAACGCCTAAGAAAACACTAATTTCATTGACATAAATGTATCATCAAAAAACAAAGAAAAGTTTCAAAAAAATATTAATTTTACGAAATTTAAATTATATTTAATTGATAGATTAAAATTTTGACGTTGAATCATTTTAAAAATTGAGAAAAAAAAACTTGAAAGATGAAGAGAAGTACAAGTTTAAAATTCTTTTATTTATTTTTCACGACATAATTTTTCTTTTCCTAGAAATTTTGAACAAATGAATTCACGATTTCAATGTTAATGATTTTGAAGTGATGACTTCAATTTTAAATAATAATGAATTTTTCCTTGTTTTTTTTTGAATAACTTGATTAAATTAAAAATAAATTAAGAGAAAAATAAATTTAAATGATTTTTGAATGAAAATGCAATGTCGCGCATTTTGTCGCGACTTGCTAAGATTTTATCGTGCAGAATCTTTTTCAATCATATCTCTTAGGCATCTATGCAAATAAAAAACGTAAAAAAAAACAAATATTTCCACTTTCTCTTACTTTTGCTGTTGGCTTGTTAACTTTAAAAGTGTGATTTGGAAGGTAAATAAACAAGAGATAAATAGGGGGATATTTTCAAAGTGTCTTTTCTATAAATACATAGATTAGGTAGGTAAATGCTCGACTCTTGAAAGAGTTCTATCGACTATTTGAAAGTTTTTTTGTGCTGAATGCACATTGATGACTAAAACGTAAGAAATCTAATCTACAAGACATCAGGGTTCTCGACCTAATATTAAAACGGATTTTATTTTAACAAACTTTAAACTGAGAAGTCATTTAATTGCTGCTGCAGTGAAAAAATGAATTTCGCCGTTGATTTTATGATGTCATCCAAATAACTTTTTGAAACAAAAGATTTTTATATCATGCATATGCAGAAACGAAATTCGTTCTCTTAGAGCACTTAGTGTCTAAACAATGGAATGATTTTATTAAGTTACATTTACATCTTACGAGAGTGTGATAGGCTATATCTTTAAAATGAATTAAAGCTTCGGTCTACTCCATGTAAAAGATATTCGCACAGTGGTATTTACAAATTTTGAGCGTTTTCGACGAAAGCAAAAAACTTTTTTATCATTAAGCGGCTATTACACTTAATAGAAAGTGTTTGAAGCACTATCTTGTTGAAAAATATCTTAGAAAGGTCATCGAACAGAAATCTCGAATTACTCCACTGCTTTCCAGATTTGAAGCCTTCGGAACTTTTTCTTAGTGGTTTTTAACGATAAAATTTTCTCTAGCATTTCTTACGCCATGTAAGAGCTTAATCATGAGAAATCTTTGAAAATATCAAAAAATTTCTCCTGGATTTCAGCAATCTGAGACAAATAATACTTGAAAATATGCAAAAACACTTTCTAAATTCAAAGTGTATCTTCATTTTGGCCACATTAGTTGAGTGAAAAACTTAAAATCTTTTAAATGAGTAAAAAATAGTCATGAAAACTAAAATATTTGGTCAGTGAAGTGCTAAATGCGCTCATTTTTGCAACCATAATTATGGTCAAACATATCAGCAACCGTCTGAACGATCGACAAACAACGTAGGAGACAATAGTTGTAAGTGTTCAGTTATATGATAAATGGGAATGCACCTGAACTTAAAAATAGAATTTACAAAGGAAGGTGAAATGATGCTGCAAAAAGTGAAAGTTTTTTGCAACACGAGAAAGATTGTTCACACCAAAGCGCGCTATGAAGGTGTTTTTGTAAAAAAGCCAGACTTTCGTCAAAATGTAAAACGTAAATTTAAAAAACTGAAACATGTTTTTTAGTTTTTCACATAACTAATGTGGCCGAAATGAAGATACACTTTAAATTTACAAATGGGGAATAATGCCGCAAAAAGTGTTTTTTGCAACACGTGAAAGATTGCAAAGCGCACGTTGCATGTATTTTTGAAGAAAGTGAAGGACTTTCATCAAAATGTGAAATGTGAATTTTAAAGACTGTAATTACTTTTTGTTGAATGAAGAATGATTACTTCAATTTTAATTTAATTCTAATATATGCTGAAAGCCGATTAATGTTTAAGCGAAAAAATATTCAAAAAGTAATTTTGTAAAATTTTTAATGATTTTTAAAAACGCAGGCAAAGAGAGACAAAGAAACAAACATTAAAATTATCGATTGCGCAAATGTTATTGAAAGAACTTAATTTTCAATTTGAATTTTCAATCGATTAACAGCAATTTTATTCCGACTTAAACTCCAACAAGCAGCAAGAAAGAACCTAATCGTGAATAAGATTAAGAATTCATCTTCTCTCGTTTAAAGCTAGAGATTTGTTCTTTCGCAAGTAAAAATTTTTTCTTTCATTAAAATGTTGTCAATGCTTGAAAATAAATAATTTAAACACAAATTTTTTATTGATCCCACAGCAATTTTTTCAAAATTACAAAAATATCTTATTAGCGCAGCTAAAAAGAGCGACTCTTTGTTTTCAATACATTAATTTATGGCTGAAGAAACATAAATTAATTTCAACTTAATTTTCAAGCTAATCAAAAAATGTTTCTCAACGGAGAACGGCTGCCTGGTAAATGTCAAAATGTGATCATTGATCAATCTTTTTGAGACAAAATATTATGAGCTCTGTGCAACGTAAATCACGTGACTCTCCCTGAAAATTGAGAATCAATTTAAGTGCTTTAGAGTAATTAGTTTAATTTTAAAAGTTAGTTTAACTTATATGTAGACACATCTATAGACATGTTAATTCGGAAGTTACTACACTTATACATATGCACCATTCAAAACGAAAAGCTTATTAATTTTGCATAAATAAAAACTTTTACAATGTTAAAGAAATAAGAAAACATTTATGCATAAATGCAGGACATAACAGGAAAAATGCTATTGCCGTAAATTAAAAATTTTTTATTCGATTCTGAACTTCTTGAATTATTATACTCAAAATTATTTTTTAGTTTTAATCGCTTATTGTGTTTCAAAAATCAATTTTCATTGAATTTTTTACGACGAATATCATCGAACTGAAGATCTAGGCAAGGTTAGCTTTTATTTTGTCACTGCCACAACAGTACCAGCAACAGTTATCTTACCTGCTTACGCTCTGCTGATCACAGGCAGATTCGGGTACAGCCGATTAAAAAAGTATGCAAATACTGTTATCTTGAAAGCTCACTTACGCAAGTTGTATATAACTTTCGCAACATAAGTATTGCGTGAACTCCGAATACTTTTCGCAATTTTTGTTGAGCTAACTAAAGCATATCGATGAAATGCGCGTGATGACCAATATGTGGCTACTAGAAAACTATAATTACGATCAAATAAAACTTTTCACTTGTTTGGTCAAAAATGATTTGGTTTAATATTTAATATAACCTCATTTAGCTCCATATTGAATTGAACTAATGAGATGTAAATTAAATTTACTAAATTTGTTTGTAAAATATGAGTGCAATGAATTAATGAATTGAGAAATGAAAAAAAAAATTCAAAGATCATAATTTAGATGTTTTTCAGAGAGTCACCTATCGGTAATGACGCACATTTCATTTACATGCTTAATATTCGTAGTAAGTAATGCATCGATGTTTGTTGGATTGTCTCCAATCATTTTTATTCTGTATGAATTTCATCAAATCAACCATGAGGTGAGCAGTATTATCACTCAATTGTCAAAAAAACGTTTTATAATTTGCGAATGAAAGAGATCTCACTTGTTCAACATAGTTGATCGAAATTATGATTAATTATCTATTTCTTTAAATAATAAAATTAAATTTCACACTATTTTCGCCAATATTGATAAGTGTTCAAATCAAATTTTTTTAACAAGTAACTGACTAACTTTTAAGTGATGAAACTGTTAATTAATTACAAATTTAATTGGCAAAGTTACAATTTATACATTTCGAAAAATTAAATTTTTGATAATGACTGGCCTTAAACATTCGATTTTAATGCGTTTTTAAAAGTTTTTGATAACAATAATTTTATTATAAATTGTTTGTTATTTATCTTCAGCATGTTTGAAAATATTCAATAAATTAAGAATTTTTTTGCATGAAACTTTTTTATTTGCGAATAAAAATACAAATTATTCTGTGAAAAAGATTTACTTAAACAATTGTTTAAATAAATTTTTTTACTATTTTATAAAGAAAAACTCATTAAAAAATCTGTCTTCAAGTGACATAGGTAGTCAATTAATTTGTAAAATAAATGTGTAATAAAAATAAAAAAATTTCTCAAGTGTATGATGTAGATTAGATATGAAAAAATCTTTTTCCGATTTTTAAATTAACTAAAATTTGTAAATACTTTAACGTGTAGAAGACCTGTTATTCATTTTCCCTTTATCAAAAGATTTTTAAGATTTTTTCTTTTTATTTAAATCGAATATAAATTGATTAATACTTATCATAAGAATTTGAGCTTATTTCAAAGCTTAAACGAAATAAAAGCGAAATGACAGAAAATGAAAATTTTAAAATGAGCCCTTAGACCAAAAGATTGTAATTCATCTTTATTTTCTCATTCCAATCATCAAAATTCAACTAATAACATACATGATGAAATGATGGAGAAGTGCAAATGCTTGTGGATTGAGTGATAAACTCTTTTATAATCTCAACAACATCATGTAAATATTCTTTTCGAGAGAAAGGTTTACTTTTTAAATGGTTCCCAAAGCTTCATAAGACGCGATTCGTTCTCAGCTAACCTTTTGAAAAACTCTTTACCACTGTTCTTTGTGTAAGTACCACCATATTCTGTCGGTATCAATTGCGGAGGAATCAATTTTTGCAATTGTGAAAAGTCAGAGCCAATAATAGCGATTCGTTCTTTAAAATCTTTGCTGAAAAACGGTTTCGCCATTCCGTAAAGAATATCGGTCAAATAATTTTCGTTAACCACGAAAATTTTGCGCCATCGAATCGGCAGAGCGTGTTCGGACATATCTGCCGCAAAGCGGATTTCGGATAAACCGAGTTTCGAAAATTGTCGAAATCCAGCGTCTTTCATATCGATTATCTCTATGGTGCCGTTGATTTGAGCTTCTTCATCCATTTTGTCCAATTCAAACGCGTAAACAGTCGAGGCAATGCACTGATTGAAACTCATTTTGCTCGGATTCCATTTGGCTGGTCGCATTATGCTAATCGTTTCGCCGGTCACATTACGTTCGGGTAAAATTTCGAAAAATCCGCTTTCAACTGCATCCTTAATAACGTCGACGCCCGTGAAAAACTTCGGATATTTTTTGAAGTTTGCCAAGTAAGTCTTGATTGCGCCACACGTTTGATCCACATTATACAATCGCGATCGCAAAAATTTTACAAGAAATTCCTCTTCTAACTGAATTTTAACGCCTTCGTGTTTTAATTTTGCCGACAATTCGCGCATATATTTTTCACGACATTTTTCTTTCTCTTTCAACATTTCGACCTCCATTTTATTGAAATGTAAAAATTTTCACGAGAAAATATTTAAAAATGAGCCGAAAAAGCAAATTTTCTCTCTTTAAAAGATACACTTTTCCCAGCTAACTTTTCCTGGTGTATGAATTAACGAAAAAATCGCTTAAGTTTTAAACATCAACTATGTTAAATAACGTTTTTTAAATTAAGTTCAGCAGCCGTCGAAGTCAAATACAGCTTGAATCAAATTGACTTTCTCAATTTCGAATGAAAACAGCGAATGAACACGCAACGATTGCAAAATTTTTTTCAACAGACATTAAAGGATTAGCAGTTGATTTCAATTTATAATCTAGGAAAAGATTAAACAACAAGATTTTTGAATAGAACATAAATAATAGAAAAAAATTTTTCATGTTATTTGTGCTTTTTCTTTTGTGCAGCAACTTAAAATCATGCTTTATAAAGCAATTTCTATTTTTAAATTCAATTTTCTAACTTTAAAAATATGTAGTCACTGGCGATTCAAAATTATATGCAAAATTTCTTAGAAATTATTGCGATGAATGTTCCTTGTTTAAATTGGATATTCTCTATCAACATTGAATTTGAAATGTTAACTCTACTCAATGACACAAATTCTTTATTTAAAGAGCTGCTTTCATTTGATAAACGAGTACAAATTAGAGGCAATTCTATGCGTTTAGTCGTGCCACAAAAGTTTGCTCGGTAAATTTACAACGTGTGCATTTTGTTATACGCTGATCACATAATTCTCAGTACATTTGCTTTTACGTATGTATCTGATTTTGAATATCACGCTTTTAAGACATGTTCTTCGTTTTGTTTTGTCCATCCCTCCTAATTTTAACTTGTTTCTGATTTAAACTCAATATTAAAGCAATTATGAGTTGATTTACAAATTTTCACGCTTAAATGGAGTTTGATGGCAAATTTAGAGGTGTCATTGAGATATTGTTAACTCTAGATTTAAATTATATTCATAATACCGTCAATTAAAAAAAAAAACGAAATAAGGTAAATACGAAAGAAATAGCTTATCATCGTGCTAAACGCAAAAAGTTGGTGAAAATGTAGAGAATAATGCCATGTGAGGCAATTTTCGCGAAACACTAAAAACCGATGAATACAAGTAGAAAATCATAATAAATTTGATGAATTTTAGTCCGAACACCAAAAAAGGAATAAAAAAGAATGAAATTTAAATAAAAAGTTACCACAACCACTTTCAGTCCAAAGGCAAGAAAAATCGTACTCATGCAGCACAAAATTATCCGATTTTACAACTTTACGAAAATAATTCTTACGATAGAATTGAATTTTACAGCTAAAAAGATTCAAACAACATCGGCAGAAATATCGATCAATATCATCGATGAAGTATTGACCAGTTATGAAAACAACAGAATAAAGCGGTTTGAAGTTTTCTCCGTGAAAAATAGCAGGTAGAAGATTTATTTCAAAAGCGTTTGGTGTGCACTTTATTTTAAAATTTTTTATTATCTTCACGGACAATGAAACCGCATTTGTTTTAAACACATATTAAAAAAAAGATCCATGGAATTGACTGAAATCATTTATTTTTACTGTTGAATTTTACTTATCGATCAAAAGGCTTTCGAAAACGATTAGCCCGAGCGCGGCGTTTACGTTGTGAGTTTCAAAAATTTTAATTAACTTTTAACATTATTTAACCTAAACATTGTTTGAGTAAAATCAATGTGATTGTTGCATATTATTTATGAGTTATTCCTTTGTTTTTTGTTATCTTTGTGATTTTCTTTTTCGCACTAGTGAAAAGGTAACGAAAAATAGTTTACAAAGATAAAATATTGAATTTAAATAGAAAATTTAATTTATGAGAATAAAGATGAGCACAGTAGATAATTTATGTCGAACGACAAGTAAACCTAGTAAATCTAGACAAAAGCAAGTGTTATAAAAATTTTTGCAATTTTGAAAGTCAAAAATTTTAAACAATCGAAAAATCTTTCGCTTTTGCCTAGATTTGAGCCCGATTGAAGTATTTTTGCTCGACGATCGATACCAGAGCCAATGTTTTTATCTTTTATTTCATTGTTTAAATTTTCTTTTTAAATTTAATATCTCAAACTTTAAGTTCAATTTTTAAATTCATTTATAAAATGCAGCTCATAAGTTTGTATAATCATAATATGAATTCTTTAGAATTTCTTGTCTGACATGATTTAGTGCAATTTTTATGATTTTGGTGATTTGGTGCGACATTGTCAAATTTTGTGATTTTTGAGGGCAAAATTTTAAAGAAAAGTAAGTCAATAAGTAAATTTATTTTATTTATTTTTTTATGAAAAAATCACACAAGACAGATTTTGATTTAGTTTGTTATTTTAAATTGAAAATTTTAAGAGCATTTCTGCTTATCATGATGATTTAAAATGGAATTTCTTTTAGAATATTTTTAATATTATCTTTTATACACATAAGATATAAAAAATTTTACTGTGGTTTGGATTTGATCAAAAGCGACTTTATTCAAGATTTGTTTAATTTTAAATTCTCAAATAAAATTTGCCACTATTCAAAATTGTCACTAGATGGCTCAGAGAAAAAAAGATGATGAAAAAACCAAAATTTTACTTTAAAAATTTTAAAACTTATAATACAAGAAGGTAAAGTACAATTAAATTGTATCATTCCAATTCTTCAGCTATAATTTGCCTGTTTAAAAGAAAGTCGGCGATTTTGAATTTAGCAACCAAGTAAATAATGTTCAAGAGACAAGCTAATACCTGTCGAAACTGAACTTGCACAAAAATTAACTTAAAAAATGTTAAAGTTAAAGAGTGGTGATAATAATTTTTATAGTTTAAAAAGAACGAAAAATTTGTCTAGTTT
>NCKU01001553.1:0-24739 GCA_003675995.1 Dinothrombium tinctorium
GTATAATTAATGTTCGATTAATTTCACTAAATAAGGTGTAAAAAGGCTCACTTAAAACTTTAGCAAATTTTTTTTAAAAATAATTTGAAAATTCAGAACAACCCGAAGACTTTTTCATGTTTAATTTTTCAAGTTTGATTTGTATTAAATCTCTTGAAAAGATAGGCGGATCGACATAAAATGTTTGATGAAATGGTAAATTTGGTTAAACCTAAAACAAGCTAGAAAGATTAATTTTGATATGTCAATTTTGAGGACGATTTTGAGGAAATATGTATTAAAATTTACATAACATAACAAGAATTTTATTCTTATCAGGCTTTACAACTCTTAAGCAAAATGAAAAATGTTGACTTCGTCCTTTGCTACACAAAGTTTCGGAAAAAGATGTTTTTCCTAGCGATAATTGATGAAGAGGTATTAACTTATCGCTCATTTCTCAATTCAAAATATAATTTTTATTTTATAAACAAACGCTATTAAAAGCGATAAACGTCGCCGATACAATTAATTTCTGATCTTACCTTTGATGATATAGAAACAACAGCTCAAAGATTGCAACTCTTGTTTAACTCGTCTCCGTCGATTATCTTTTTTATCACAAAAAAATCACACTTAAGTCACCTGACTTTTATTAGCACACATTGACTCCAAATTTGTAAAGTGAATTTTGAAAAAATTGATAAGAAATCCAGTAAAAAGAGAATAAATTGTGAATTTTATATTAACAAAATGAGCTATTCTCTTTGCAGTTGAAATTCAACTGTTTATAACCGCTTTAAAATGTGATTAGAAAACGCAACAAACTATGGTCTCTAATTTGCCGATGAGAGTTACGAACATCAAGCAGCAGGTATGCATAGCGGAAGTCTATTTTCTGAAATTACTAGGAGAGAGAATCGACAAAGAAAGTCATTAACTATGTTTGCTTAATGATGAAAGAAGGTATCATTAATTTCTACTTTAGAACAAAATTAAGCATGTCACTGTCATTTTTTTAAAAGATTACATTTTATTGAATTAAAAAATGTTTTGTTGTTGTTGTTATTTAATAATGAATGTAACGCTCACTGCTCTGCAGGCAAAAAATTCTGGACAGTGTTTCTCTTGATTCGTAAAAGAGCAAAGCGAATTTCTTCATCTTCTCTCTTTCCAAACCATGGATAGCAGAAGTAAATGTCGGCGTCCTTTTGTTTTTTGATGTAAATCACATTGAAAACCATAAATATCAGCAAACCACTCATGCCGACAATCACAGCGATGACAATGACAAAGAACCAATGCAAGCCCATTTCTTTTCTTTTTTTTTAATTTGGGGACATTAAATTCGGCTCTAACAACCACAAGCACACGATTTACATTTTAATTGTTAAGTTGCATTCGATTGAGTGCACGAGCATTACAACAAAGAATAAAAAAAGACGAAAAATGTGCGAAGAAGTAATCAACAAAGAACGTATCCAGAAAGCAGAACAGATAACTGCTTGTCTAGTTCTAAACGATGAAAAATTGATGGAAATAAAGTCAAGAATGCATCACGAATTTGAAAAGGGTTTAAGAGATGAACAACATGCCATTATCAAAATGCTCATAACCTATGTCAGAGATCTTCCAACAGGAAAAGAAATTGGCAACTACTTGGCTTTAGATTTGGGTGGAACACACTTTCGAGTGTTATTGGTCAATTTGAATGGTGAAAAAGCGTCTATGGTAAGCAAAACATATGCGGTTCCAGTCGACATTATGACAGGACATGGATCTAAACTATTTGCTCATATTGCTGATTGTCTCTATGATTTTATTGAAAAAGAGAAAATTTATCAAAAAAGAATCGCTCTTGGATTCACATTTTCATTCGCATGTCATCAATATGGTTTGACCGCAAGCAAACTCGTGCGCTGGTCAAAGGGGTTCGATTGCGCCGGGGTTCAAGGTGAAGATGTATGCAGATTGCTTCGCGAGGCTATTTACGAAAAGCATTCACGAGCAGAAACTTTTATCGATGTTGTGGCTATAATTAACGATTCAACAGGAACATTAATTTCGTGTGCTCACACTAACAAAGATTGTTATGCTGCTTTAATTGTCGGAACAGGCTGTAATGCGTGCTATATGGAGAAATTAGAAAATGTAGAGAAATGGACAGGAAACTACACGGAACCAAAACAAGTGATAATTAATACGGAGTTAGGAGCATTTGGAGAACAAAATGGACTTGATTTTATTGAAACGGAATGGGATAAGATATTAGATAAAAAATCAATAAATCCTGGAAAGCAAATTTTTGAGAAAATGTTGTCAGGAATGTACTTAGGAGAAATTGCAAGATTGGTGCTCAAGACAATTTGTGAACAGAAATTAATTTTTAATGGAAATTTACCTTTAATTTTGAGAAGGCCAAATGAATTTAAAACTAAACATGTTTCACTTATTGACGGTGCTGAGGACAACGAAAGTTTACAACGAACGATGAAAGACATTTTCAGTGATATTAATTTTGATAAAACAGATATGCAGATTATAAGAATGGTCACATCTCGGGTTTCGACAAGAGGCGCATATCTCATTGCATGTGGTTGTTCTACAATTCTTGAAAAAATGAAGAGAAATTTTTGTGTTATTGGTTACGATGGAACTGTTCTTCGTTCGCATCCAAAATTTAAGGACATAATGAGCAAGAAAATTGAGGAGTTGACAGATAAGAATTATAAGTTCGAATTAATGAAATCTGAAGATGGTAGTGGGAAAGGAGCGGCATTAGTAGCTGCGGTGACTTACAGAGAAAAGCGACCAGTCATTATAAAAAGAGGAAGAAAAGTTTACGAACTGACAACTTTTAGAAACAATCGATAAATTTCGAATAACAATAAAATATTTTAATTTTTTAAATGAACAATTTAATATCACGATTTATTATCAAGTTTGAAGTACAGACCACAAAATGCTTCTTGAAGTGCCCGAGTGCATGGATAATGTTGAATAAAACCGCCAGCTTTTTCTGACACATCAATGGTTCTAATATGCAAAAGATATCCGTCAGATTCTAGTTCCTCTTGTTTTGGGCAATTCGGCCCTAAAAGATTAAACTTTGGCTCAACGTAATGATATGGCTGTGATTCGGTTGTAGGAATGGGAGCGAAAATATTGCCACCTTGTCCGACTTTGATACCAGTCGAGAAAAAGGCTTGAGGCTTTGGTGGACGTATTGGTGGTTGTGGTTGCGATTCTGTTTGCCTCTTTTCGTGAGAATGCAATGCTAGAATTTGATTAGCAGGTAAATCAGAATACATAAGCTCATCTACTAAAGCTTCTTTCTCTCTAACTTTCGCCTTCGAAATATCTTTCTCGTCAACGACACCATACTGTGTCCGCCATTGGTTCTGCGCCTTCTCCTCTTCCAACAATTCTTCAATAAATATCGCATCTTTACTCATCCGCGATCTGTTCCTTACTATAGTGTCAGCATTTTCTTTCTTGTATTGTTCAATCCTGCGTTTGGTTGCCTCGACGTCCACATTATTGGCGAGATTGTAAATAATGCGTTCGACTTGTTCCAAATAATCGTTGTACTCATCTAAAGAGTCGAAATCTTCCTCTAATTTGTTGAAATCTTTAAGAATGCGCTTTCGAATATCGATCTCTTTCTCGACGAACGAATCGTCGAACAATTGGAGGCGAAAGTTAGTTCGTCGCAAATTGATGCCACACTGTGGACAATTGCCGCTGCCTTTCACGAACAACAGATCGATGCAATTATCGCACAAACTGTGTCCGCACGTGTTAACGTACAGTTTGAGAGAGGGATTTCGATATTTAGTCGTTTTACAGCGCGGACAAAAAACTTCGTCTTCCATTGTACAGTTAAAGCGAACGATCGCAGTTTTCACACACAAAGGGACTTTTAACGCAATGCGAGGCGTAAAGAGCGAAAACTTTATTGAAATCGGCAAAATTGAAAGAAATTACAAACCGAAGTGAAGATCAAACTGTTGCTCACTGATCTTTCCTTTTTTCAACTTCTTCACCATTTTCGCGTCTTCTTCCAATTCCTTCAATTCGAGCTCATCGATTAGTCTTTTCTTTTTCTTTCCCTGCAGTTTACTCGAATTTATCTTCTTTCTCATTCTTTGTCGCTTCAATTTTAATCTTTGCTTATTTAATCGCTGCTCTTCGGTTCTTTCATCTGATACTTTCTTTGACTGCATTTCCTCTTTGTGTTTGCTCGCTATTTCTTTGTCTCTATCGTTTCTTAAAAACTTCGATGCACATGTTTTCAGCTTTCCTTTCAATTCTGGCATTATAGGGATTTTAATCAAGCCATAACTATTTGCAACATCAACCACATCGAGTTCTTTGAACAAAGTTTGACACATAATGTTTTTGGAATTATATGTTCGGATAAAAGATACAAATGCTTTCATACTGCTTTCATAAAATGCTGCACTTTCGCGTACGTTATTCTGCATCCATTTTACAAGCTTTTCTTTCATTTGTACAAGATTATTATCTTCTGCATCTTTTTCAATTAATTCAATCCCCTTTTCGATGCATAAATTTACAAACTTCACTTCATGAGGAAGGCACATTAACAATGAATTACCTTTTTGTCCGACTTGATGACCGCTTCTACCTGACCTGTGAATATAGCTCTGTAAAGTATTCGGTAAATCAAAGTGCAAAACCCAATCTACTGAGGGAATATCAACGCCTCGACTCATAACGTCTGTACAAAGTAATACACAGCCGGACACACATAGTTTGAAATCGTCAAAAATTTTTTGCCTCTTTTTCTTCATCTTCCGATGAATTTTGTAAACTTTCACTGATGTTGACTTTAAACATTTTTCAAATGCTGCAGAAAAGTAATCCACTTGTGCACAGGTTGCCATAAAAAGTAAACATTTTGCGGTGCAATTAAGTGTCAAGAATCGAATAACAAATGGAAGTTTATCACAACTACTTTTTAAAATTACGTAACTATTAGTTAAATAAGGTGACATTTCGAGACCTGTTGAAAGAATTAACTTTTGCCCCTCCTCAGAGAGATGTTCTTTTGAAAATGAGCTTTCTTTTTTAACAGCATTTTTAGATTTTATTTCAATCTTAACTGGATTCCTCAGACCTGCTCTGATCAGTTGTGTCAACTGTTTTGTTTGAGTTGCAGAAAAAAGTCCTGTTCGTCGCTGCTTCGGTAAATTAGAGAAAATGTGATTCAAACTTTTCTCGAAACCCATTTCCAGAAGAATATCGGCTTCATCGAGAATCAACATTTCCAGGTTTTTCTTCACATAGTCCCGTATGGAGACGAACTTATAAAGAAGTTCATACAATCGGCCGGGAGTTGAGACAATTATGTGGGCACCATTCTCTTCGAACTTTTTATAATCTTTGACAGCGCTGTTACCACCGATAAACAAAAGCGAGGAAATAAAGTTCAGGGGTTTGAATGCGAGAAACTTTCGTAAAACAGAGTAAGTTTGAGAGGCCAACTCTCGTGTCGGACTGATGACGATCGCAGAGATATCGTACTTTCCCAAAGCTTTCCGTTCGGATTCGAGAAGCTTAGTGTTCTTTGTGATAACCATTTGAAGAATAGGGAGAAGAAATGCCAATGTTTTGCCGCTGCCGGTGACGGCCTCAACGATGACGTCCTTGTTGGCGATAAACAACGGGATGGTCGCCGATTGAACGGGCGTCATTCGTTCGAACTGAAAATGCGTTTTTACCACGGAAAGCAACGTTTTGTCGATTTTCAATTGATCCCATTTCAAATTCATTTTCACTGAACACGAGACTCACATGTGTCTGGGGTTTGGACACAAAGCGCGAACCGCCAACCGATAAAAGTGGTATAAATGAGCTGTTATCGTGATAAATGAGAGAAGATAAGTGTGTTTATCACTGAGTGTGGCACATGAGTGTGAATCATGAATGAACTGACCAATGGTTGGCGAAGAAAACAATCGGTGAAAGATCGAAACACTGCAATTTACATCTAACCCCTGAAGCTGAGTGTAATCACGTTTTTGTGTTTTGAAAATCATTTGAAACGAAAGACGCGAAAAAGTGATTTTTACGCGTTTTCAGTTTGAAAAATGACGAATAATTTGCTTCAATATGAACTCGATTCCGAAGAGGACGTTATGGCGCTCCCTGATTGGCGCCTGAAGCGTGCCTTTTGCGAAGCAAGACACAGAGAGAAGATCGACGGCAGCATGTGCGTCGAACAATCGTGGCGAATGAAGGAAAGGGTGAGACTGCTGTCAAGCACTCGACTTGCATTCAATGCTCACATCGCTTCTCTTTTCTTCAGATGAAAACTGTAAGTGTTGCACTTGTCATGTGTCTCAATCTCGGTGTCGATCCTCCCGACATCGTAAAGACGCAACCTTGCGCCAAACTCGAGTGTTGGATTGATCCCGCGACCATGGCCCCACCTAAAGCTTTGGAAGCGATCGGTGCCTCGCTGCAAAAGCAGTACGAACGATGGCAACCGCGGGCGAGGTACAAGACAAGCCTCGATCCGACAGTCGAAGAAGTAAAGCGGTTGTGCATTTCACTGCGACGAAACGCGAAAGATGAACGTGTTTTGTTTCATTACAATGGACATGGTGTGCCCAAACCGACGGTAAACGGTGAAATTTGGGCCTTTAACCGAAGCTATACTCAATATATTCCATTAAGTATTTATGATTTACAACAATGGATGGGTGCTCCTTCAATTTATGTCTATGATTGTTCTTGTGCGGGTCAAATCATAGAATCATTTAATGAAGTTGCATTGCAGCACGAAAGAGAGTTCGAATTGGCCGTTAAAAATCAAAACAATCAGGGAATGTACAATGCAAATCCTCTCACTCCGCCTATGTACAGACATTGCATTCAATTGGCAGCTTGCGCTGCTGATCAGATTCTTCCAATGAATCCGGACCTTCCAGCAGATTTATTCACGTCATGCTTGACTACTCCAATCAAAATTGCTCTTCGCTGGTTCATCGCTCAAAACTCGAAGAAGCTTTTACCCGGTGTCACCCTTGACATTCTAGAAAAGATTCCTGGTCAGCTGACAGATAGAAGAACTATGCTCGGCGAATTAAACTGGATTTTTACTGCAATAACTGATACTATAGCTTGGAATGTATTACCGCACGACCTGTTTCAACGCTTATTTCGGCAAGATTTGTTGGTTGCAAGCCTTTTTCGAAATTTTTTATTGTCCGATAGAATTATGCGATCTTACAATTGTACTCCAGTGTCTAGTCCTCGCCTGCCTCCAACTTACCATCACCCCATGTGGCAGGCTTGGGATTTGGCTGTTGATATATGTTTGAGCCAACTACCAGACCTTTTTGAAGAAGACAATCAAGTTCAATATCGTCATAGTCCATTTTTTTCTGAACAGCTCACCGCTTTTCAAGTGTGGCTTGCTTTGAGATCTCGTGATAATAATATTCCTGAACAATTGCCCATTGTGCTTCAAGTTCTCCTTAGTCAGGTTCATCGTTTGAGAGCTTTGGATTTGTTAGGAAGGTTTTTGGATTTAGGACCATGGGCTGTTAACTTGGTATTTATTGTTATTTAATCAACAATGCTATTTTCATTTACTTTTAATTTCATCTAGGCTCTTTCGGTTGGGATTTTTCCTTACGTCTTAAAATTATTACAAAGCTCGGCGAGAGAATTGAGACCTTTGCTTGTTTTTATATGGGCAAAAATTTTAGCTGTTGATATTGTAAGAGACCATTTTCATCTATGTTCTTAAGCTCATTTTCATTGTATTAATAATTCATAGAGTTGTCAAACCGACTTGGTGCGAGAAAATGGCCATAAGTATTTTTTAAATGTTTTAGCAGATCCATTTGTGCCCTCAGAACACAGAACAATGGCTGCTTTTGTGATGGCATGCATTGTTCTAAATCATCCTGCTGGGCAGGTATTCTCAAACATTTCTTTTTAATTAATATTTTCTCATTTTGATTTATTTTTTCTCAATTTATAGGAATCAGCAATGCAAGGGAGCTTAATCGCCATATGTCTTGAGCAATTGAACGATCCAAATCCCTTATTGAGAAAATGGCTGGCAATTTGTCTTGGCCTTACTTGGAACAACTATGAAGATGCTCGATGGTGTGGGGTTCGAGATACTGCTCATGATAAACTCGCGCCTTTATTGCAAGATCCTGTGACAGAAGTTAGAACGGCAGCAGTTTACGCACTTGGAACTTTTATAAATAGTGCCAGTGAGCGAACAGATCACGCTAATACGATTGATCATAGCATTGGGATTACATTAATCACTGCCGTTGCTAACGATGGTAGTCCTTTAGTCCGTAAAGAGTTGATTGTCGCTTTGCAGTGGTTGGTTCTTCTCTTTGAGAATCAGTTCATTCATGTAGCATATCAAACATTGGAAGAGGAAAAAACCAAAGATGGTAACCGTTTGTCTCCTTATCAATATGGTAAGCTTTATTAACGCGCTTGATCTTATATTAATCATATTAACTTGGTTGCATGTCTGCTTTACTATTAACTGTTAGACAACACTTTGCATGTTGGAACGCCACCACCAAACGTGGGACTTGGCCTGCGTAAAGTGGGTTCTCGTGACCGTTTGTTGAAGCTCATAAGTTCTCCTGCTCCTCCCAATGCTCATTATTCTATGGGTGAGCTTTAGCAATAATCTCATGGTGTCAACTGTTACTTTATTGCAGTGAATTATGCAAATGAAGCACTGACACCTCCTTCGTCAAGCACAATGAAAAGAGTCAGCTCTTCCACCTCTCTTACCGGATTTAACACCAGCTCCCTGGGCATCTACGGCATTGCTAATTTTTACGTGACTATTTGGAAAGCTTTAAACAATCTAGCTAATGATCCGCATCCTGATGTGGCAAACATGGCACAAACTGTGGTCGATGAAATCAAATCAAAAATCGTTCCTTTGAATTCATTTAACGATTCATTGAAAGAATCGCGTTCAGATCCATCCTTGTCGGAGCCGTCTTCCCCAATGATGAACCAATTGACCACTTTTGTTATGAGTGAATCTCCGCCAGCAAATGGTGCTGAGCAAACTTCACAAAAGAATGCTGCATCATCTACTAACAGAGAACGCCAACAAAGTGAAGGATCAAGTCGAAACATTAATACATCGAATTATCCTCAGTCACAAATATCTTATTTTACTCCTTATTCACGTAAAAGAAAAATCTTTGGTCGTGAACCAAACGTTGTAATTACTGAAGACGGAACAGTAGAAGATAGTACATCACCTCGTTCACCTTTAGTAAGTACCGACTTCGTTGCTTGGTCAGCAAAGTATTTCAGTGAGCCAATTGTGCCTCTTTCGATTGATTCCGATACCGAGAGTTCAGCACATCACGAAAGAGAGTGGAGAACTATTAGAAATGTTTATATGAGAAATTTAGCGAAGGAAGAACTTTGTCGCCTTGATGCAAGTCGAATCGAAGAACAGATATTTTTACAAAAAAGTCCAAATCAACCATTGCTAACTGTGTTTCATCCTTATGATCCGCACTTGATAGTGGCGGGGAGGGAAACATTCAGTTTCTGGCTTTGGGACGCTCAAACTCCCATTGGATATCCCTCTCGCCTCACTCCTCCAACACTTTTAGGAGTATATGGCAATCTTAATTCGCCACCAACTAAAATCACATCTCTCGAGCTCGTAAATGCTCATGACGAAACTCTCTTATTGCTTGCTTGCGATGATGGCACGGTTAGAGTTTGGAACATTCATGGGATCGAAGATGGTTATCCACAACTTGTCACTGCATTTGTAATTTTCAATGACTTGCCTTTAAAATCACCCGGAGTTGTGACTCACTGGAATCAAGAAACTTGTCAGCTTATAGCTGGTGGAGATCCAAAATTACTTAGGATATGGGACTCAACAACTGAAATGAGAGTACGCGATATCGTGACTGGTTGTGATAGTTTTGTAACACATATTAGCACCGACGGCGGCCACCTTATCTGTGCTGGTTGTCAAGATGGTAGCATTCGTATTTTTGATCAGCGAATTGTGAACACCGATTGTAGAGTGATCACCTTTCGCGAGCACAGTAGCGCAATTGTGAATACATATTTGTTTCCTGACAATGAAAAACACATTAATGTAATAAGCGGCAGTTGTGCAGGTGACGTCAGGTTTTGGGATAAACGTCTTACAAGTAGTGTTAAGACCATAAACATAGCTCAAGGAATAGATGCAATGACTGTACACCCCGAGGCTGATGTTTTTGCATGGTGAGTATCATTATTCTTGAAAATAAAATTGCTTACCTCACTCCTAATTTATTTTTAGTGGAACAACTTCACATACTATCAACATCTATACTTTGGATGGAATTCCAGGAAGCATTATTCGATACCACGATGGATTTATGGGGCAAAGAATTGGACAAATATCTTCGCTTTCATTTCACCCTTTCAGAGTGAGTTTATTTTCACTCTTATACTATATTCACGATCATTTTTGTTGATCGATTTGCAGGCATACCTAGCTGCAGGATACTATGATCATCACATTTCTGTTTATTCATCACTCAAGCTTTATTGATAAAGTAATATTTAATTTAAATGATAATGTATAAAAAAATTAAAGCTTATGTGAACAATAAAGTGCCAATTTATTTATTGACTAAAACTCGCTCATTTATGTAATTTCTCGATTCCTTTGAAGTTTCGTCCCAAAATAAATGATTCAGCAGAATCACTTCTACTCGACAGTGGTTTCACAGATTTAACGGACTCGAAAAATTTTTCCATTTGTGACACCAATTCAGGCGTTCGCGAACCGTCCCAAATTTTTGTCAAAAATGCACCAGTTTTTGGCTGAAGATTCATCACAGCGAAAGTCAACGCACAAAAGCTGAGACCGATGATTAATTCGTGATCGTGAGATTTCACTCCGGTGGCGTTCGGAGCCATGTCACTGCAGATGAAATCAATCTTTCGGCTATTCAAAATATCGAAAATCTTCGCCTGACTTATCGGCTTTGTAAAATCAGTGTTCGGCAAAACGTGCGCTCCTGGAATCGGGTGAATTGCATCTTTGTCGACGGCGAGCACAAAAGAGTTCGCATTTGGGCTCTTCTCCTCGTTAAGCTGTAGTTTCTCGACAATGACCTGGGTGAACGCGCCCGGAGCCGCTCCGCAATCAAGCACTACCATTCCTGGTCTCAACAGTCGGTACTTTTCGTCGATTTCGATTAATTTGAATGCACTCCGCGCTCTATAATTACGATAACGCGCTTTCTTCACGTAAGGATCGTTCAACTGTCGAATGAGCCATTGCTGACTACTCGTCGATCTACCTTTCAATGAGTTTGGCATTTGTTTGCACAAAAAGCTAAACGTGAAAAAGTGTCTTTTCGAATTGCGCTCAATCCTCAAACATTGCAAAAAGTTTCGAGAAACGATCATTTTTGAAGAGATTGAAGCGATTGCTTCGAACACAAACACATTTCACTAAAGCCGCTTCAAACGAGGGGCTGTTTTGCAATTAAAACCGCAGTCAAAATACAGCCGAAACAGTTTAACTACAATGGTCAACAAAAATATGTGTGCAAAAGTTGATTTGCGGGACATCTGATGCCATCTTTCTCCGACCGATCGCATTATGAAATTACAGTAAAGTCAAAAAAATGTGTTTGATTCAGCTAATGGAACCCCTACTGCCATCTAATATCACAATACGAAGTCAACTGCTTAATTTCAAAATTCTAATTAATACTTGCGACAATAGATGGCAACAAGGGTTCCGTAAAGTGAATTAAACACGTTTTTCGTAATGCAATCTGTCTGCGAAAGATGGAAGCAGCTGTCCTGCAAAGAGATTTGTGCAAATATTTTTTTTAATGACTGTAATTAAACCACTGCGCTTGGACTCAGCATTCGAAAGAATTAAAGACTTGATGAGGAAATTACATTGGAATCGCTATCGGGGATAGGATAGAGTAAGAAAAAAATCAAAAAATGATTTCTTTCGTTTTATGGGAAGACTAGAAAGAATATTTGAGCACAACAATGGTGTTTATGGTCGTAACTACTTCGTTCCTTGCAAATTTTAGACTGTTTCGACTGCTGATTTCGAGCACAAACACATAGCACTCAAAAGGTTTGAACAGAGTAGTACATTTATGAATCAAAACTGCTTCAAACGAGTGATTGTTTCGCACGTAAAAGCGTTATCACGCTTAGCGCGAATCGGGTCTACCATGAATCGCTCCTTGCCTTATCTTTTCGTCATTTCTCAGATATTTTTCGATAATTTTGTAAATTCAGGCAAAGCAACTAACAACAACGTGTTTTATCATTTATAATTTAATAACAAATTAAGCGTCAACCGCTTTTCGTAACATCTTTTAGTGTGCACAATTCGTAGACTTTTCTTCCTCTTTTTATTATGCAGGGTCTTTTTTCTCGATAGGTAACAGCCGCTACGAGTGCCGCTCCTACCCCACTACCATCTTCAGATTTCATTAGTTCGAACTTCCAATTTTTATCTGTCAGCTCTTCAATTTTCTTTGTCATTATACTTTTGAACTTTGGATGCTTGCAAATAACTGCACCATCATAGCCAATAACGCAAAATTTTCTCTTCATTTTTTCAAGAATTGCAGAACAACCACATGCAGTTAGATATGCTGCTCTAGTAGAAACCCGAGATGTGACCATTCTTATGATCTGCATATCTGTTTTATCGACATCGACATCGCTGAAAATGTCTTTCATCGTTCTTAGTAAACTTTCGCCGTCATCAATACTGTCAATGAGGGAAACATATTTGGTTTTAAATTCCTCCGATCCGCTCAAAATTAAAGGTAAATTTCCATTAAAAATTAATTTCTGTTCACAAATGGTCTTGAGCACCAATCTTGCAATTTCTCCTAAGTACATTCCTGATAACTTTTTCTCAAAAAGTTGCTTTCCAGGATTTATTGATTTTTTATCTAATATCTTATCCCATTCACTTTCAATAAAATCAAGTCCATTTTGTTCTCCAAATGCTCCCCACTCGGTGTTAATTATCACTTGTTTTGGTTCCGTGTAGTTCCCTGTCCACTTTTCTATATTTTCTAATTTCTCCATATAGCACGCATTACAGCCTGTTCCGACAATTAAGGCAACACAACAATCTTTGTTGGTGTGAGCACAAGAAACTAATGTTCCTGTTGTATCGTTAATTATAGCCACAACATCGATAAAAGTTTCTGTTTGTGAATGCTTTTCGTAAATAGCCTCGCGAAGCAATCTGCATGCATCTTCACCTTCAACCCCAGGACAATCGAACCCCTTTGTCCAACGCACCAGTTTGCATGTTGTTAAACCATACTGATAACAAGGAAATGAAAATGTGAATCCAAGAGCGATTCTTTTCTGTCGAATTTTTTTCTTTTCAATAAAATCATAAATGCAATCAGCAATATAAGCGAATAGTTTAGATCCATGTGCTGTCATAATGTTTTTTGGAATTTTGTATTTTTCACCGATGATTGTTGTTTTCTCACCATTCAAATTGACCAATAACACTCGAAAGTGTGTTCCACCCAAATCTAAAGCCAAGTAGCTGCCAATTTCTTTTCCTGTTGGAATATCTCTGACATAGGTTATGAGCATTTTGATTATGGCATGTTTTTCATCTCTCAACCCCTTTTCAAATTCCTTTAGCATTCTTGACTTTACTTCCATCAATTGTTCATCGCTTAGAACCAGACAATCAGTTATTTGTGCTGCTTTCTGGAAACGTTCTTTGTTGATTACTTCTTCGCACATTTCTGTTCTCTTTTCTTCTCCTATGTTATAATTTTCGTGCATTCAACCGAAAGTGACACTTGCTCACTAAAATACGTCGTGGAATAGCACCTTTGGTAGTAATTTGTCGGCTTTGAATTTTCGAAGAGATTAAAATGAGTTCTTTAGAGTTTGAAGAATTCGAATGCAACAATAAAGAATTTAAAGAATGAATCAATAATAGGCACGCGCTAAAACTGTTTGCGAATTCATTCCTTGAAATTAAAGTATTTAAATTTTTAATCTTATTTATCATTGCATCATGATGTCAAATATGCTGGTTGTGATAATTGTTTATTATAGATATATTCACTACACTTTCAATTAATCAATTTTAACAATCAGTCATTGTCACGAAGAATATTATCAAAATAACTTTTAAAACTTTTAGCCTTAAATTCATTGCTGAAATGGTGAAAAATGGTGATCCTCTTAAGACTTGTTAGGATATCAGATTTTGTATCTGTCAATATAATTTCTACTTGGTATTTTATTTTCAATACTAGTCTTACTTCGACCGATATAATTTTTCACAACTTTTCTTAATGATATTGACGAATAATCAAAGCATTTGAATGCGAAACAATGCTCATGCATTTTTTTTTCAATAACTATACTCTTTGCAGAAGTTTCTCTTCGTGCAAAGTTTTACGCACAAAATGAGAAACTTTGTTAATAAGAAAATTATTATAATCTCGAATGAATCCTAACCTTTTTGTTTTACCTGTTAAACTCTTCTTCAACGGCGTTAAGCGACGATGTATCATTCTGATTCTTAAACTTTGTTCGTAAGTGTGCTTAATTTTGGTTGAACTTTTAGGCCGTATTTGTACTTCAGGTCTGAAAGAAATATGTGCAATAAGCTTAATGTTAAATTTTGAAAATGATTATTGTTGAAGTTTGTTACGAAACCGCAATAAATTGTCGACAAGAAAATGAGTCGTTTTAATTGAATATCGAATTTGAAGCGTGGAATGCTGTTTCAATCAAATCGATGAATTTCATAACGAAATTTCGATTCATTTCGAGTGAATTCTGATTGAATATTTACAATTATTCAGCGAATAGTATTTTGCGATTGTTATAAATGTCTTGATTTTTGAAACATTAAAAAAGAATTACAAATTACTCATTGTACAATTCTTTAAAAATACATTTTGTATACAAGAATGTGTGTCAATCGAGCGATGCATTGAAGCAAAATATGACACTTAAATTTACAAAATAATCCTTCTTTGAATTCAAAGCTTAGAAAAACATTTTTGGCAATACAATAAAAATGGCAAATTCGAAAAAGTTTACTCAAATATCCATTTCAGTGTGTGAAAGACGAACGTTTTCTTGTTTCCGTCTTTGACTCCTTCGCACAGCATCTGCCCTTCTGTATGGCTCATTTTTCAGACCTAAAGCAAAAATTAATATTTTATATTGCTAAGACGCTCTCTTACCTAAAAGAATGTCCTCTAAAGCTCCATTATATACTTCGTCTTGTTTCAGTAATCTTTTTTCTTTCACTTTAACCTCTTTTGATTCTTTCAAATCGTTTTGCTCTTTATTCTGTTGATGTTCCTGAATTTTCTCTTGAAGAAGAGCTTCAAGTTTTTTCTTTTCCAAAAGTTTATTGTCGTGGAGACATTGGCGGTAATTCTTTAAGAACCGGGCAAAGATGCTGAATAATTGTGAAGATGACTCAAAAAGCTTCGGATTCTCACCGAAATATTCCACACATTCATTGTACTCATATTGCGCTCGTTTAAGATCATCTTTTAACACTTGTAATTCTGGTCCTTTAGTGGAAACAAATGTTTGAAGTCTGTTTGTAGCTGGATCTTTTTGTGGCATCCTCAATTGCAATTCTTTTTTTGCTAGGTCCATCCCTTTGTCTAATTCTTGCACCTCGAGTATACAAGTTTCGAGGGAGAAAGGAATGGCTCGCTCAAGAGCATTTGCTAGTTTGTCTAAATCGAAAGGAAGTTTCGTATTTTCCAAACTAACGTCTAATCCTGCCAATAAACTACTAGTTCCACCAAACTTTTTAACAGCAGTTGTCGGTGAAAGTGTTGAAAGAGTCTTAAGAAGCTTTTCATGCTCACTGAGACCAGCATTCCCTTCAGTATTATTCTGTATCACATCTACAACATAATGCAACAAAGAGCGATTTCTATCTGATGTTGATTTTGTTTCAACAACAATGTCTAAAGTTTGAAGTTTAAAGCCATATGCAGGACCAGTTGCCATCGTTCTTGTTGAACAGTTTAGATAATTGCCAAAAACCAATATATATTCGAGAACAGTACGTATTCCTGTGGATTTTCGAAGAGTTTTTGCAGCTTCAGTTATGGTGGCGATTCGAGATCGACATTGTTGAATTACATTCTGCTGCTGTGACTTATTATTCGGAGACTGTTGTAACAAATTTTCCATATAAAACATTATTTTAAGTTTCTGTTCCAATCTTTCAATTTTCGATATATAAAATAAAAATTTATCCTCATCGGTCATTTCATCAGGAGAACGACCTGATCGTTCATATTCCCGATATGATTGAATTTCAGTAGGATTTGGAATCATTCGCAAAAGGATTTCAATATATTCTATCGTTAAAACGTCGACATCAAAAGAATTTATTGCTTTAATCAGCGTATCTGTATCTTTGTCCACTTTCCTCAAAGAGATCGCCATATTTCTCAAACGATTATGCTCGAGTAATGTAACTTTCTCAGGCATTTTAAATCTCCGAGAGGATTGAAGTTGAGGATTTGAATTCTTTCTTTCTGGAACTTTAGCACCCAATTTAAACTGCTCTTCAAAGTCACTAAAATCGATTGCTTTAATTATTTTTTCTTCTTCATGGAATTCATTGAATATTGTCCCTTTTACTTGATTCGGTTTAAGCGGGATCCAGTTGATAGTCGGAAGCTTAAACTTAGTTTGGAACGTGCGTTTGATTGTTAGCATTTCTTTTGCATTTGCTGGCGATGCTTGAGATAAGTTGGATTGACCAGGAGGCGGTGGTGGAGGAGGAGGTGGTCCGCTTTTAACCAGTGGCTGAGACGGCGGAGGAGGAGGTGGTGGTGGAGGAGGAGGCGGAGGAGGCGGAGTTGGTTTTGGTGGTGTGATGGGTGAAGTTGCTGTTGTAGCTTGTTCGGGAGCATTGTTGGAATTTATCGAATTTACTGAACCTGTTTTCAACTGACTGTTCTCTAGTTGTTGAATTTTTGTCTCTAAAATTGATTGCCTTCTTCGCGACTCTTCCTCACGGGCAGAGATCATCTTTTTAATGTTGCTCAGCTCTTCTTCCAACGCATATTTTTCAGCTAATAAAGCACCTCTTTCTTGACATGTTTCAGAAAGCAGTCTTGTAAGCTCTTCATATTTAAGTTCCCATTCTCTTGCAATCTCATTAGCATGAGATAGCTCTGCAGTTAATTGAACAACATGCTCTGCAGCGGCACTTTTTTGTTCAGCATCTTCCATTAAAGCACCAACATCAAAAACATTGTCTAGGTAAGCTTGTTGCTGAACTCGAAGATCTTCGGACTCTGTATTTCTGAGTTTGTTCTCCAAATAATCATCCAAACCCAGTTGGGTAAATTCATACTGAAGATGAACACGAAAATTCATGTCCTCCACTGAATGAACTATAATATTGATGAATTGCATGCAGGCCACCATAAAATCGATATTAAAAGTCTCATAGTTCATAAAATAATGCATAAGTGTTTGAAATCTTCTCTTTTCATTCATCACATCTTTGAAATTGTCAAAAGCATTTAAAATGAGCTGATGTCCACCTTTTACGAGACAAATCGCTGCTAAAAGTTCCAGAACTAATGACTTCGTTCTCAGACTTTGATGATTGAGACTAAGAGCAATGCAATTGATGGCATTGCTGTGTTCCATGACTAAATTAAATCCATATTTATTATTCATTATAGCTCGCATGCACATGATGCAAACATGAACGTCATCATCGACAGGTCCAAACTTTAATTTGTTTCCATGTTGTCGACTAAATAGCAATGACGGTCTCCTAGAAAAAGCAAAGCTATCATGTTAATTAATGCTAGTATGCTATAAATAGAAGCTTACCGAATCAAGCTGACCGTGTTGACAGCAGTGGCTGCGAAAGACAGGCTGGTCAAATTTGACTCGCTTAGATTTTTACAGTCACTGGTAGTATCACCATTTTGTTGCTGCTGTTTTTGCTGCTCGATTAATTTTTGTTGCTGTTGCTGAATTTGCAGTCGAAATGTTAAGTAGTCGATGAGCACATCAAGGCCTTTGTTGTCTTCAGATAGGAATTCCCGAACCCATTCAATATTATTCGTCCTTAAAGAAATTTCTAAATCGCGCAATACTTGCGTCGAGGTAGAATCACCAACAAATCTGCGTTTTTTAGAGCTTTTGCTTGCTCTCGGATCCAAATACGTTCTTAGCTTTCGAAGATAGTAATCAGGGGATTCTTTAGCAGTAACTTTTTCCTGGTCCTTTATCATTTCCCATTTCTTTTCATCGTCATAAGAGCGCAGAACTTTAGCTTTGTCGGGAGGAAGATCCATTGAAGCCAATACTGAAAAGTATTATTTAGCTTGTTTTAGTCAAATTAGTCAAATTGTGATTCATAGCAAACAAACTTATTCATTGTTATTACAAGTGGTGTAAGTTGGTATAAATTTTGTGAATGCTTTTTTGCAAAGTTGTGTAATCTCAAAAATATTTTCGTTACAGACGAGCGACTGTCAATCGATAATTGAGTGCGGTAAAATTATGCGGTTTCATAATTTGTAGAAACACCGCTATTAGATCAAAATCTGATTGAAAGAGTGATCGCAAAAACTTTTCAACGAATTGGTTCGGTTAACCGCACTTTGCTTTCAACAAGTGGCACACGCCAATATAGAAAAAAAATTTACCTTTAGTGAATCGCATTTCCAACTCATTGGCATCTGGTATACGATTGCTGCTCGCATTGCTATTGCTGGCATTGCTCGACGTATCCTTGTCGACAATAGCGGAGACAACACGTAAATTGGTGATTGTCTTATTACTTTCAGCGTAATCATTACTGCTGGCGGCGGATAACAATTGACCCATCATTGATACACGACGGTTTCGCGTTCAAAGAAGTGCGAGTGACGAGAACATAGCAAAGAAAAACAGATGGGTTCGATTCGTGCGAAGAGCAGGTTTCACTTTTCGCGAGAAAACATGTATCGAATCGCAATCAACGACAGTGGCTGTGTTCACAACGAAAGCGAACAGTGCACTAAACGAGAGCGGAGCAAAAAAGAGCCGTGAGTGGGAGAAACGAGAGAAGAGCGATACCTGTGGCCGCGATCGCAGTGACCATTGAGTCGCCTTTCGAAGACGCATTCACCGAAGAGAAATGACAGCGCTTTCAGACGTTTGAAGGGCGTGTTTCGCGTTCAACCCTCGCTCTGCTCTCAGCTGCCGCCGGATGTCGTTGCTTCGCGGCTGCTTTCTCTTCGCATTCAAAACTTTTCAAACTTTTCGCAATCAAAAAGTGCAAAACGCGGAAATTGGAACCGACGTTTGCTGATTGCGAAACTCTTTTCGTAAATACACGCTAATTAGTTGCGTTTTGCTTTCAGCACTTTATTTGGTAAACTGACTTTGTTTACATTAAATTTCGAATATAAAAAAAATTTAATTTCGAAAAAATATTTAATCGCCGTTTCCTAATTGTCGTGATTTATCTCACCATCCGTTTGAGTTTCCTGATCAGTTGCATTAACCTCTGTCTGCAGACCAACACTCTGCTGTGGTTTGTCTTTTCGCATTCGCACAACGCCGCAATCGTCGGAATTAATCACATTGACATTGTGAGTTTTTTCTCTGAAAGTCAAAAGTTCATTACGGATATGATTGATTAGCATTTCTTGCTCTGCTTTTTCGTCGAAGCATTTTACTTCTGATGGTTTATTTAATGAAACCGAACTTGATGTAGTGTCGCTATTCGGATATATTGAGCTTGAAACAGTTGAGGAAGCTAATCGCGGGGTTCGGTTATCAACTACAATTCTTGATCTTTGAAGAAAATTTCCAAATTCTCCGAATTTTTGCTTAAAACTTGTACTATTCTCAGAGTTTCTGGACTGGTTAGAAATAGTAAATGTATTGCTTGATG
Organism: Dinothrombium tinctorium; assembly: GCA_003675995.1. NCBI lineage: Eukaryota > Metazoa > Arthropoda > Arachnida > Trombidiformes > Trombidiidae > Dinothrombium > Dinothrombium tinctorium. The sequence goes on from NCKU01001553.1 coordinate 19,970, forward strand.
GGGTCTTGTCGTTAATACCAATACGTGATATTTTTTTGAGAATTTCATTTTCCGAGGTTTCTCGAACATCTCCGAAGGCTGTATATCGAGGAGTAAAAAAATTGACTCTATTAAAGTTTTCAATGTGTGAACTGCGAGCATAATCGAATTTCATTATTTCGCTGTTTGATGGTGTTGATTCTTGCGCGGTCATTTTTGGATTCATTGCAAAACCATCACTAAATGGAAACCGTACTTCATCCTCGAATGATGAAAAATAATTGCGTTCTTTAAAAGGGTAATTTGAGCTAATCATTTCTTCGATTTCAGATATGTTAACATCACACTCTATATTATGATTCGGTTTTGATGATGAATTTTCAGGAAATTGGAATTGTCTATCGTATTTATCGATGTTTATCTCATCAAAATTGGTCACTGTTGTAATGAGCGGTCGTCTCGTGAAAGATATTTCTGTGCCAAAAGTACTACTAGCCAATTGACTATCAGAATTCGCTTCCAAAACAAATGGGGTTCTATTTTCTAGATATGATTCTCTTAACTGTGGCTGAAATGGGTTTGATCTATGGTAATAATAGTAATCGTCTTTATCAGAAAAAGTGACTGATTTTGGTGTTTTCGAAGTAGCTGAAGATGAAGGCGAAGAATTATCGTTAGCGATAAATCGTGAGTCAAAGCCATGAGATTCAATACTAGAAGCATTGAATGGAGTGATATTTCTAAATTGTTTGAAAGTGCTTCTTAAGCTTTCAAATGGGTCGCTATTTTCATTTTGCAGCGTTTTGAAGTCGAACTTTGGAAAACATATCTTTCGTTCATATTTAGGGCATCGATCTTTGGTTTTTCTAATGATTGAATTTAGTGGAACAATTGATGTTTGCGGAACACATTCATTGCTGATAGAAGTGACCTTTTTCAACCGAATCTTGTCCTGACTTTCGTCTGCTTTGCTGCTTTTCAACAAAGAACCACCTTTTTCGATCACCTTTTGCTTTTCTTTTGCCCTCTTCTCGCAAAATGCCAATCGTTGCATTCGCGTGTTTCTCGATTTGTGTTTGTCGCTGAAGAATCGCTGCTTCGCGCCTCCGTTCCAATTCATTTTCGAAAGGTCAATTTTCTAAAACATTCTTAAATCGCTTTTGTATCGAAAAATGGAAAAAGTAAAGCGTTTTCTATGCGATCGCCACAAATGCAAAGACGCTTCTTTCTGCCTTCGCTTAAAAGATTCGAAAAATACGCGAAAAAAAACTTCGAAAATGGCGCCCGTTTTCGATGATTTAATGCTTTATTGAAACAAACGCGAAATGCAAGAAATGCAATATTACAACAGTCATCAATCACTAAGGTTTACATTTTTTTCAATTACAATCGATTGTGTAGTTTATAGTTTTTACATGTATCAATGCGCGGAATATCATTTAAAAACATTTTAAACCGAAATTAACTAAATTTCGACTAGTGACTTCAACAGATTTCGGAGTTAATGAATGACCAAAATTTGAATTTAAATAATTAATACTTTTCTTGTTTCTAATAAATAAAAAATTTTAAAAATGTATATACAATATAAATGTAAATGTGTATAAATTTAATAAGAAAGAGTAAAATAAAATTTACTTTTGATAATTTTTGGCGCTAAAAATGAAAATATTTGTAATCTAGATCGTTAAATTTCATAATTAAAAAACTTTTTTTATTCATTTTCATTAATTTCTTAACTAATATTTACTCTTTATATATGAATTCTGCTAATTACAATCAAAATAAAGTGTAAACATTTTAACCAATTTTGTTAACCGATTTTGTTCATTTTGTTAAGTAACCGAAAATTTCAACTCTTCAAAATCGATGTTTAATCAAAAAATCCAAACCTTCCCAATTGCAGTCCAATTTACAACAAGATGAATTTTGAATTAAAAACCTCTGAGCTTAAATTTGTATCCCTCTGCAAATAAATCAAAGAACATTAGAAGCGAGCGTTTCTCGTAAGTCGATTTTAGTACCTATATAAGTGTCGTTACCCAAGGTACACCTTCTGTAACAACGATAATAGCAATAACCCTTTTTGCATCCAATTAAACGAGTGTATTCGCATCTCGTACATTCTGCCATTCCGAGATCTTCTTTCTCTGGTAATTGAGAGCGAACGTAAATTATTGCTGCCATCGCGAATAAACAGCACGTGAACAATGTTTTGTTCATTTTAAATTTACAGAGAAACAATTAGGCAAAAAAGCCGATCATAAAATTATCATCATTTCATCGTGAAACGATTTTTTCGCAGCATCCGAAAAGTGAATGCGAAACTATTGATTTGAAAAATCGATAAAGTTCTCAATCGATTCGGATCAGACTTCGCTGTACAAGCTTGCGATGAGTGTATGAGACTTGCTCAAAAATAAAATTTATATCATCTCTTGATTCACTTGTTAACTATTTTTAAAGAATTTTACTCATTTGCGCATTGGTTAATGTTAACATTTTGTGTTCTAATTAAACTCTGTTTATTTTCAATTGATTTCGAATACATTTCGATTATATTAATGATAAAAAACTTATTTAAAAATTTGAAATATAAAATACGCTTTAAGTGTATCCGATCAAAATTGTGATAAAAGCTCATGAAAAAAGAAATTTTCTTATTTTTAATTTATATTTGCAATATTGAGCATTTTCTTTGAATTGAGCTTTTAATCATGGTTTACGTCATCTCGATATTAACTAGAATCGCTTGCTCATTATTCTTAATCGGAACATTAATAATCATCTGTAAAAAATTCGAAATTCCTAAACAAATGAGCAAAAGTGAAGATTTTTGTTTATGCTTCAAGGAGATTTCGGTTCATTTAAAATCCAAAGCATTTAGAGATTGCAAATATTGATAATCGTTTGAAATTCTATAGGCAGAAAACCATTTCGAATTACTTACTAATATGAAAATTAACGATAATTCTGCATTTTATACTTTTTCTAGCGATGAATGAATGTTGTTAAATGAAATTTTCAAGTGACATAGATAAAGTGTGAGGTTTGTGGTAAGTAAATTAATTGTAATTGTCAACTTAAATTATTCTTGTGCATAGCTTAGAAAAAAACCAAAATTACTTTCAATGAAAATCAGACAGTTATAGGTTAGAAATCAAACGCTGATACTTTTTAAAAAATCATTTGACTTTTAAGAATAGCTTGATTTCAATTTAATAAATATTTGATAAATTGTTTTATTTAGCATTAAAACATGTCAAATGAAACAATACAAATCAATCGTTCGTTTACTCTTTTAATGAAAATGGACAACTCAATGATGATAAAATAGTTTTAACGAAAAATGAACTCTTATTTCAAAAGGAATTATCTGACAATTTTATTTATTTCAAAGCTCTACGTGCTTTACAATAAATTGTTAGATACGCCCTTTTAAATAAATAAATTTAATTGTTTGATACTGTTAGTTAATTCCTTTTGAAATAAAAAAGTATTCGTCTGATAAAAATTATTAACGCTCTACTCTAAGCGCGCTTTCACAAGTATGAAAACAAATATCAAACTTTAATAGCTTCGAAATTGCTCAAACACAGCCTGTGTACTTAATACGAATTAAAGATTTTGATTTTAACTTTTTATATGTGGCAGCTGAAAATGAGTCATAAAGTCTTACCTTAGAAATTTAACCAAATTTAAATATTTTTAAAAAAATTTTCTTTATCTCGTAATTTCCTTGAATGTTTCATTTTTGATAATTATTAAATTTTTGTGACCTCAATTTTAAAAGAGCATCTTTCACAATTGCAAATGCAGTTAAATCTTTGTTTGATAAACTGGCAAACTCTTTTTAAGAAAGCGCCAAGGTTTTTCTCTATTATTTGCAACATTTTTTACACACCATTTTGGAAATAAATTTTTAAAACAAGATTCCTTTTCAATGCATTTAATCTTTTACCTTATTTATTCGCGCTTATTTCTATAGTAAATTTTCACGAACAAGGCGTTTGGAATGTAAGAGACATTTTATACTTTCAATAGAGTGTATATTGGCTTTTTCAATAAATAAACTTGAAAACAAAAAAAAATTAATTTTAAGTTTTCCTACTTTATACAGACCTCTTAAATATACAGACCTCTTAAAACATTCAATGCTGAACAAGCTTTCACATTCAATTGATCAACTCTTTTTCATCTTATTCTTAATTTTTACGTTACCATGTATATGTTATTCTTAGAATGAAAAGAATTGTTGCTTTTACAGTTTTAATCGTTCGAATATATAAAAATGATGAGCATGAATATTTTGTTTATAATTTTTATCTTTTATTTCATTTGGTGTCGTGATGAAAATGACTTTGCACATTCCAAGACAAAGTCAACATTATCTTATTGCTCCATAAAAAGATAGAAAATTATGATTATATTTATATTCTGATCAACAACTTTGATTAATACTGACTTCAAAGATCAAATCAAACTGATCAAACAAAACTTAAATAACTATTCGGGTATTTAAGAATTTGAGATGTTAAAATTTAGTAAATTTTCTGTAAAATTAATTAAAACAAAAAAAAATGAATGAAGCGCGCTTTTATGATTGATTGATCCAGCAACATTTATTTTAACTGATTTGAAATATTCATTTTTTGAAGTTTCGGGATTAATAATGTTTCTCAATCAATTTGTTTGAAATTTTCAATTTTGATTGATATTCATTATTATTATTATTATTATTCGTATTCATTGCTGGTATTCAAAGAAAAAATAAACTTTGAATAGTTAATT
>NCKU01001554.1:0-24720 GCA_003675995.1 Dinothrombium tinctorium
GTACATAGAATTTTGAAAAAATTGAATTATTTGCAATATTTTCAATAATTAGCGAGCAATTTTATATAATTGCATTGTGTCGTAAAAGCGCTTCTCCATGCTAAATAATTCAATTCTGGTAACAACAAAAAAGGCCGAAAAATGCTTCGAGCTTTGAAGCAGAACAATAATATGAAAAGTTTCTACTATAAATTACTTTGAGTAATTAGTTGCTGCTCTTCGGGCGAAAATCGTTGCTTTATAAAGTGATGTATTCAACAAATTAAATCTCGTTGCATTCATCATTAAAACTAAGCGAATAAGAAATAAAATTAGGGTTTATTCAAAAGAAATGATTAACAAAACCCTAAATGCATAGCGATAAAGAATATTCTCTGTCACGATTCACCAGCGCTGTCATTAATTTGCTACACGAATTGCTGTTTTGACAGTTACTTTATGGCGCAAAAATGTTTTTTTTTTGTGAACTTATGCCGCATAAATGTTTAATATTAAGTGTTAATTAATTAAAATTTAATTTTTAGAAGAATTAACTCGTCTAGTAGGTTTTTGAAAAAGCAAATTCGAAAAAAAAGATAAAAAATATTCAAGATAACAAATAAAAAATTTCAATTTTCACTTTACCGTCTATGTCGGCTTGTCGTTATAAATTGAATCATCTAAATTAAATTTAAATTTAATTTTCTTTCTTACTTTGATTGATTTTTTAATTTATATCATAAAGAATTTGCTGGATAACATTTTTTTTTGCTTCTTGTTTCTTGATTCATTGTTTTTAAGCTCAAATTGATCGACATGCCGCCTTATTTCGAATTGAACTTTCACTATTAAGTGATTCTAAAATTCAAAATTCTTCGTAGGTTAAAAATTTTTTACTTTAAAAACAGCAATTTTTTAATCAATTTTTTAAATCAACGCAATTTGCGTAAAAGACAGAATTTACCTGAAAAAGTGTTTGGGATTTCGTTAGATTTTGTAGCTTCAAATAGCAACTTTAATCTAAATTAAAGTTGACTTTAGAATTTTCAAGAAAAGAGTTTCAAATAAGTCAAATGAAATTGAAAGCAATGAATTCTTATTTAGTTTATATGATTTATTTTATTTTTTTATGTACTACTGTTGATATAAAAAAACGAAAACATTACTCTTAGAGGCAAGCTTTTCGTTTTTAACTTTCTTCTTTTTTCTGTATACTTTATTACTTTTAAAATTAAGTTTTTAAGATTTAAAGGAAAAAATGAAGCGCAGCGAAATGCTTTTGTTCAATTTTCTACAAAGAGAAAGTTTTATTTCATTTTTTTTTCAATGAAAAGTATTTCAATGAAACAAATCTCAAAAATATGAAAATGTAACTTAGTGAGTATATCAATGCATTTCTAGCTGTACTCGAATTTGTAATGCATTAGATAAACGATTTAAATTATTACGTTTAAGTCTTCTTTTGAGAAAAAAAATTAGAGAACATCAAATTAATTTTATCGCAAAGTAAACGATATAGTCAATCGTCGCTTAGAGGCATTAAAAATTAACATGTTTACTTCGAAAAATTGTATTGAAAAAAGCATCTCTGTGCATATTCTCGTAAATTCAGAAAAAGAAAGAGCGCTCGGTGTGAAAAAGCTAAAAGAAAAGTTAGTCGGGTGAGCGAGAACAAAAAAAAGTGCGAAAACGCTTAGGCAACACAAAACATATGCCAAAATGAGTTGCACACTTCTCTGAGCTTCTTTTGACGAGCAGTTTCACGCAAAAATTAAGTGAAAAAATTCGGCAAAAAAATGACATTAAGGGATGAGAGGCAAGAGCTTGTTCAGCAACGTGGAAATCGTGTCGATGATGGATAGAGAGAAAAAAATGCTCGGATTTCAATAGCTTTGTTCATTATTTATCTTTCATAAGTGAAATTTATTAAATATAATACATGAGCAGCGCTATTTTTATAAAAAAATTCTGCAAATTTGAAAATTCAATATTTCCGTTCATGCCAATTTCATTATTAGAAAATTATTTTCATCTTACTCGACCTCTTTCACAAGGTTATCATATTAATAAAAATATTTTGCTTGTGTGTGTTTCTTTAATTTATTTTTACCACTTAAAATATTTAGCAAATACTTTGCGCTATTTTAAATTATTATCGCGCTATTTATGATTGATCATTTTTGAATGAGAAAAGCGAAGTTGTTTAAAGAAAAACAAATGAGTAAGCTTTTTAAATAATAATAATAATAATTCATGTTAATAATAATAATAATGCGAATCTTTGAAAGTAAATGAAGTTTGCTGATACTTTTTTTGTGAAAATTAAGATGTAAAAGTTTCTCATAATGAGAATACGTGTTTTAGTGAGCAATTTTTGGCATAAAACTTTATTAGCGGCTATTAAAATTACTTATGACTTCAATATTATACTTAGCAATGCATTTTTAATCAAAATTGCGTGCGGTGCTTATTAGCGAGTAAATAATGCAAAAAAACGCTTTGTTGACAAACGATAATTGCTGTAGATGAGTTAATTTTTGTTGCCTAAAAATTTTATTTGCATGCTTTTATTCAATTAATTTACTCCTTCAAAATTGTACAACAAAAACACACTCTGAATTAAAAATGAATTTTCTCTATGCATTTAAAGTTATTTTTACATTAATTCACATTCACAATGTGTTCTTTATATTATTTTAATGGCAGTTGCAATTTTTATGTAAATTGTCTCTTGCATGAAAATGTTTGCTTAAAAATATAAACTCGCTTGTTAAGATTTTTCAAAATACAAATGATCGATGCTTTTTATTACTCACTGCTTTAAATATTATATTTAATTTAGAAATGTTTTAGGCATTCATTCAAGAAAGTACAACAGATCTAAGAGGAGAAACTCTTAGGCGCAATTAAAATTGTAATTAACTTTGAAAAATGTCACTTTTTTTTATTACGCTCTTCTTATGAGTTTTTAAACACATTTATTACTAAAAATTGACAATAATTTAAAGTTTAAGTAAACTCTTCAAGTTTTAACTCGAGAAGATCTTTTTTTTCGATGTTTTTGCGAATGAACTTAGTCAAATGGTTTGACATTTGACAAAAAAGGAGGAGAGCGAAACCGTAACGCTTAATGAAATAAATACCAGTTGCAGTTAGAAATAAAAGTTGTTAACGTTTTGCTTAATTATTGAAATCATTAGATCGTTAATTGACAGATTTCGCAATTAACTGCTTAAATCAACATTTGCTTAATTTGTTAAAGTAGAAATGTACGACTTTTGCAAAAAAAATTCCGAAGATCCGCTACGGACCATTGTTTGTGCTCATTAATTTCTTAATCGCTTAAAACATTGTTAATTAAATTAACGATTTTCATATTTGTTCATCATTAAATTTTTTTCAAAAATAAGTTGAAAAGAGTGAAATAACTCTCAAATAATAAATGCAGTCCCCATTGATATTGTTACTAGCGCAAATAAATGCAATTGCTGCCATTTATTGATTTGTCGTATTTTGTTTTTTTTTTCTTCTTCTTCTTCTTCTTCTTCTTCTTCATTGTGACTGCTTCGCTTTTTCTGCGCGAAAATCTATAATAAAAATTATGTTCCCCGAAATGATGATGATGAAAATAGTAAAAGTGACCGATATTCCTATCCGACAACATTGTTGCAGACGGTTGCAGTTCGAAGAAAAAAGCGTACGAATTCAATCAATTTGGAAGAAAAGAGAGCTCGGTAATGACCCTTACAAATTGTATATTGATTCGCAACGGACGTTATTCGAAATGCTACTTCAATATAGATGCATGGTTAGATATTTTCCTATTCATTTCGATCGCAATCAAACTTAGATGAATTCTGCAATTCGTTTTTTCTTTTCTTTTTTTTCCTAGACGCGAATAATTCACAAATAAAAATTTGTGTAGATGCTGTTGCTAAAAAACGGGCCCTGAATCTAGCAAATGAAAGGCAGAATTATGTTTATTCGAGCGGATATAAAAAATTATGAAAATGTCAAATCGATTTCTAAGATTATTTTTTGTGCGCGAAAATTTTCACAAAAGCTTTTTCCTAAATATGCTTTCAAAAGAAGAAGAGAGAGAATTTGTTTAGAAAAATTTTCTGCACGTACGAGCTCAATACGCCTGACGAATGGAATATGTCAATTTTAATTATTTTCCTTTTCTCGAACTCATAACTCATTTTAAGAAGACGAAGAAAAAGTTTTCGCTCTTCGTTTTCATCGTTAGAAAAAAATTTTTTGTTTATACACAGACATTGGCAAAAGTTTTTTTCTGTTTCGCTTATAAATGTCAAGTTTGAATTTTTAGCACGAGACTTTTTAAGTGTTTTAACATTTTAAACCTTTTTACATTGAAAAGCGCTGATCAAGAATTAGAGTGAGATTATGTAAGAATCGAATGATCGTGAAACATTTGAATTTCATCAGAACAAACTCGGTTTCACTTTTTTCCATTAAATTTAAAAATAAATTTAAAAAAAACTGATGAAAAAGCAGCATTGCGCCAATGGCAGAATCATTAATTTTCTGCTCTAAAAATCCACTGATTGAAGTTTTCGTTGAAATTTTCACTCAGCTTGAAATAAAATCCAACGCAGTTCAAGAGATGAATGACCCTTTAACAAAAAAAAAACTTTAAATTGACAAGCGATGACAGTGGTGAAATAGGATGAGTTTGGACTGTAAATTGATTAGCGAACGAACGAATTTTTTTTTTAATAAAAGAAAGTTAAAAACATTTTATCACAAAATTTGCAAACTCAAATATAATAAAAAAATTTTAAATTTTATTCAAGATTTAAGCATTATTTTAATGAATCTTTTTATTGAATTCAATGAATGCTTTCTGCAATTCACTCATAACTCTTTAATCTCGAAATAGAAAAAAAAAATTTCTGAGAACTCAAAATTTAAGATAGGCATGAACAAAAATTTAACAGTAAACACATAATTCACTTGTAAAATGTGTTACTGACTTTTAAAACAGCCTGAATACTGTCAAAAAGTATGTTGGCAAACTTAAAGTTTGAGTTTTTTATTTTTTCTATTTTGAATTTCAAAAAATTGCTGTTGCATCGCTTATTGCAAACAATATGATCGATAGAACTTCTAATCTTCTCAAGAAAACAAGTTCGTTAAACTCATTTCTTTTGATCAGCGATTTAAAAAAATTTCTATACAATGATTACAAACATATTTGTAATCGACTGTAATTTCTATTCGTCTGATGATCGAATGAATGCTTTACTCGAAAATTTGTTTTCACACAGTTTTGAAATAAAATTAATAATCGCGTCGCTTTCTTATCCTCTTATAATCTCATTTCTAGACGCTTTTCTAGCTCGCTAATAGCGACACGAAGCGATAATTTTTGTGTTTGAACTCATTTAGAACGCAGTTAAGTTTTTCGCACGTAAAATTTCTTTTGCAATTCTATTGCATTAAGCAAAGTGCTCCCAAAAAAACATTTTATTTTGATTACTCGTAATCGCATATCAGTAAAGACGAAAGTAAAAGGTTTATACTTTGTGAAAAGTGAAAAGAATGCTCGCATTCGCTTTAAATGAGAGCAGATAAAATTCGTAAACGGTAAATGCATATAATGTTTCGCCATTAACGAATTTCTCTTCGCAATTGCATTTTACTTTTCGATCGAATCGTTCGAATGTAGTATGTACAATTATTTTGCGAAATAAGAATCTCAGCGTTTCAGCTTTCTTGTTTGGTCCGAAAAAAAGATCAGAAGCGCAAAGCGAATGTTGCACTTCGAAGTGACGAAAAGAAATTCAATCATAAATAAGTATTCATAAAACAAATACAATCTTCGTTTGCTACTATTTTGCGATCGCCTTGTTTTCCTTTTTTTGAAAAATATTCTCAATTTTATTTGCTTTTTTTCGTTTATTTCAAAACAAAATTTTACTTTCTCGAAAAAAGCGAGAAAAAGAAAAAACGTTCTAAGCTTTCACAGTAAACAAATCGTAGCAAATATTTACGAGTTTCAGTTTCGAGTTTCGATAGGCAAAATTTTTCAGAGAACCTTTCGAGTGAAATATTTTTATTCGCTCACACTGTAACATCTGTTTTTTTAATGTTCTAGATCGACTCGTTTTCACAATATTGCTTCACTTGTTTTTATTAAAAGCTGATGAAAGAAAAATAATATTTTCTGCTTTTTTTTCAATACAAAATTTTAATATTCACCTTAACTTTAATCTTATCGAGTTATGTTGAATTGTTTTAAAAAATAAATTTACGAGAAGAGAAGCATTTATTGGAAAAGTGAAACAGTTGCTTCGGTGATATTAAAACTGAGCAACAAAACAAAGGCTTGCGAATACAAAGAGCAAACGATGCTTGAAGTAAAGCAAAAAGCAAAAAAATTTCGCAATCGCAATCCTCTTTTTAAAGCTCATGCATTTTGCTAAATTCTTCTAAATACTCAAATTTCACGATTTGAAACCAGCGAATCAAACAATTGAAAGAATTTTCGATGAATTTATTTCCTATTATAGGCTAGTAAACTTCGCTGCTGTTCTTCAACAGTTTCTCTAGAAGACGCCATTTAAATTTGATGCAATCATTAAAAAAAAGATTTTGAATTTGACTGCTGTCATAAAAAACGCCATTGTGCTTCCGATCGGATCGGAATTGATGTTCAAAAGCCGCTGTTGATTGATGTTTGCTGTATCAATGTTTTCTTCAAGTTTTGAACCGATTTTCATAGAATAAAAAACTACAAATCGCAACTTTTTACTGTTTTTCATTTATTTTTTCATGTTTGTATTGAATATTTGCAGCATTTGAGAATTAGCGATTATCTATCGGATTTAATAAAACAATTACAATCACTAACATAAAATTTATAGTTTTTCATCATAGCATATTGAAAAAAAATTCAATCTCAACATGAGTTTAAAAAAAAACTTTTAAACTTGCATTGATAAAACTCGTAAAAGTTGGTCAATGATCATTCGAAATCGAATTCAAAAAATGTGATAAAGAAGATTGATATCGATTCAAAAAAAATTTTAAAAAAGTGATAAGAAATTTTTATATAGCATGGAATTAAAAAAAGAAGAAAGCTATTGAAAAGAAGTAAAAAAAGAATAACAAAATATACAAAATTTGTAAATATTTTGTGTCAGAGAAAAACTTTTTCTCTTTACACTGGATTCACGAAATTTCACGACCATTTAACAGCGTATTTCGATGCAATTGCTCGAAGCCAAGCTTTTGTTTATGGCGAAATCCATTAAACAACCGTAGTCTGTCTATATGTGTGTGTATGTGTATTTAAATGTGTAGATGCGTGTGTTTAGAGTGCGTGTGAAAGTCAGAAAAATTTATCGCTTTCACGTTTTTTTAACGCATATAAAGCTCGCTTTTGAGAAGGTAGTAGTAAAGAAGATAAAGCAATTTCGATTCTTCTTTTATGACAGCTTTATTAATTTTTTTTTCTTTCGCCTTCTCTTCAGAGAATAAAAGAAATAAAAAATTGCTCGAGTTTTTAAGCGCGCACAACACTATCGCGTTGAGAAAACTTTTTCTATTCATTGTGAACACTATTAAATGTAATATCAATGTTAAATAAAGCAAAATGCAATGGTTAAGTATTTGTGCGCGATGAATAAACTTATAACACTTATGAAGTAAAAAAGAACTTAAATTAAGCATAACTTTTGAAATGCGATCGATGTAAATACGAGTTCTTTAAAAGTCATCACTCTTTTTATAACTCTTAACATTGATAAGTTAATCTACTTTCGTCTCTTTCTCGAAAAAAAAATCTGCACAAACAAATTCTCTCTATTGACGTTTTGAGTGATGATTACGCATTGTTATGCGGCGTTTCTAAAAATGCATAAATTACGAAATTGCGGTTAATTTTCATAATGAGCGTTGCATTGTTAATAGAAATTTGTACCGCTCTTTGTAAATGCTGACAATGGGTTAGCGTTAGCGGTGAAAATGCAAAAATAACAGCGCAACAATGAGCTTATTGTTACATTGAAAGTGGCCAAAATGAAAAGCGGGCACAATGAAAAGCAAACGCAGAAAAGCATTCATCGAAGTGATCAGAATAAGAATGAGAAATTAATAGCGAAATTATTCACTTGCTTTTTTGTTCGCTCCATACAGCGAATTTAAATCAATTTTTTTTCTCAAACTAACCTATCGAGAAGCGCAAATTTTTTCTTCTTCTTCTTCTCGTTTGGCTTTGAACAAAGTAATTAGCTTAAAATGTGTTGCCCAAAAACGCTTCTTTTATCTTTTACAATACGACATAAACGGAACAAAAATTTGTGCCAAGCGAAATGGTTGTGCCAAGATAGTAAAAAAGTACCAGAAAGTCTGTTCTGTACTGTTTGCCTGCGATGTAATAAATTACCAGCCATTGTCTGTGTATTAAAAACGTTGAATAAACTGCATTCAATTCTTTCATGCATTTCATTCATCTGTAAGCATTAATATTTAGAAGAATAATTCAAATTAATCAGAAGTAGACATATTTTTCTCTCTCTCTTTCTTTTTCTCTCGTTCGTTCTTTTCTTTCAAAACGAATTTGCATAAATATGCAGGCTTAACGGAATTGGTATTCAGTCCGTGCTGAACTAACTATGTGAATGAACTTTTTCAAGTAAAAAAAAACTTTTAATAGAGTTGGAAATGAAGTTTTATCCTGTTTGATGACAAAATAAAATTTGTTCAAGAAAATCTATGCGACACGAACGTTTACCTTAAGTTGTTTTAATTTCTCTAATCGAATAATAAAAATTTTTGAAAAATGAGCTTCTCTTAAAAATGATTTTGAAAATTCGTGCTTCATAATTCTAAAAATTTATTTTTGAGTATATTTAACTGGCGAAAAGCGCATTAATATTTCAGCGCAATGGAGAATTGTCTAACCAGTGGGATTTACTATATCAAAATCGTAAACTGCGAAGATGAAAAATAAAAGTGTTTAAAATAAATATTGTCCATTGTGATCAACTTTATTTTGGTCTTTAGATAAAGAATCATTTATTAGAGTGAAAATTGCGCAAATAAAAGCAAACAATCCCATTTGGACTCATGAGCAACGTTGATAAAATAAATGCTAAACAAGCGCTCATTTATCTCACGTTTTATTTTGAACATCTTTCTAAATATACGCGGCGCAATAAAAAAGATTTTTAAGAAACTGACCGAAATGAATCAAATTTTTTTGTTTTTATGTGTCATGTTTGAAATTTTAATAAATTTTTATTAAGCTTGTAAACTAAGGCACAATTTATGAATTGAAAGAGTTGTTTTTAACTCGAACCTATAGTCTTAAGCTTGTCTTTATTATTTCTTCAAAGAATATTTTAAAATTAATTGCTGTAGGAAACATTTCAATAACTTGAATAAGTGCAATTAATGAAAAATTGTCAAAGATTAATGAAAACAATGTCACTACGCCGGGAATCGAAACTCTTTCTCATTTCTAATTTTGTTTTGACTATTTCTTTAAGTTAAATCAATTTTTTTGAATTTTTTATATGCTTAAGTTAATTGTGTTCTACTTCCAATTGTGGCTTTGTATTCATTTTTTTTACTCTGCTTTTACTTTCGTTTTCTTCGCTATTCAAAGTATTTCTTTTTATCACTCATTAGTCTTCTCTCTTTTTGTTAATCTCTATATTTTATTGTCAAAAACATTAAAAATATCAAATAACAAAAATCTACCTTAAAAATAATTTCATTTATAGCATTAAAAAAATTTTATTCCAATGATCATTTCACATTTTTGCGCAGAAAATATTTTGCATCATTCATCGATCGTCATATTTATTTTGCTCTAAACTTTTAACATTTTTGTTTATCTTTTAAAATGCTTACAGCATTTCATTTTTGAACTCTTTATTTTGAGCATAAGCATCTGAAACAAAAGATTCAGTTTGATTGGAAAGTAAATATTTTATAGTTTGATATTTATTTTGTACTTGCATTTGATTTTCAAAAAAGCTCTTTATATACAAGGAAACAAGCATCTAAAAATTAAATTTCTTTTCGAAAATTCTTGAACTTCCTTTTACTAATTTTTAATTCTTTCGAATTAAAAATTCGGTAAAATTTCATTTTATGGGCCAAATCGAAGAAATTAGTTTTGAACTTTTTTTTTATTAACTCAGAAGCGAGAAGTTCATAAATGACATTATCTTTTTTTGGCACCTTACCGGTCAAAAGTAAGGTTAGTTTAAGTTAGGTTGGGTAAAGTGTTTATTTCATTGCATGAACAAAATTATCAATTCGAACAAAATTTTTATGAGCTACAAAAATTTAAATAAGCTAAATTGTTCAACGCATTAAAATAATGTTTTTATTTGAATTATCAATAAAACTTAAAATTAAATTTTAAATGGTGTATCTAAAGTTAAAATGCTGACTGAGGTATAGCGCAAACTTTCGTTGTTCTAAACTCTTTCAATTGCTTTTGTATTTCGCCTTTTTTCAGACGAAACGATGCATAAATAATTAGCAGTTTGAAAAAAGAAAAACGGTAATTCATTTTTTTGTCACAAAAATGAAGCCAAAGATAAATTTAATAACGGTTCAGAAAGAGCGATGTGTAAACTTAGCGTTTGAATAGTTAAAATGCGCTAACAAGTTTTTGGAAAGAATCGATTGAATAATTTGTGTGTGTTCACGAACGAGTAGAATTTTAATATCAGTTGTTGATGATGAAATTTGCTTTTCATCGAACGAATAGAAACAATCATATTTAAAACTGTTGATTAGCGGCGAAACTGAATTTTGAATGAAAGCCAAGAAGAGAATAAAACACAAAACCAACAATAAGATTACAAATGTAACTTGCAGCTTTTGGGTGCGAAAGATCTCACAAGATGTTTTCAATATAATTGAATAGCGCATCACACATAAACTAAATTTGTCTTCTTGTTTTTCAATACTTATGATGTTGCTTTTTTAATACAAATCCATTTCACGGCGAAAAGCTCAGCATAAATTTTTTAAAGTTTCACCGGCGACACATTGTGTTTAACACATTTCACAGTTGTGTTTTCGCAACGTTTCGCTTTTACTTCGAAATTCTTTGAACCACTGCTTGTTTGTTCTTTTTGTCTCAAATATACTTTGCATATCTTTACCAGTGATCGTTTATTTTGCAATTTTCTTTCGCGACCAAATATGTCATTTAAGTTTTGCATTCAAACGAAAACTCATAATAAATAAATGTCAATCACATGTCTCTTCGCTGGAGCAGCGGAATCTTCGCTGCATATTAAATTAATATTACCATTTCGACGCTTTTCTGCTTTAATTTAGTTTCGCGCAAAATTGAAAGCTAGAAAATTTCGAATTCTTTTTCGTTTTTCATTATCTAACAGCGAATAAAAATTCACGCTTCGTTTAAAGTTTAATAACTTTTTTTACTGTTTTTCAATCAAATACACATCGCTTTAATCGAATTTATTTTACATTTAAATTAAAAATAAGCGATGACGAAGAGAGGAAGAGAGAAATAAAGGAGCGAAATTATTCTAACCGAGAAATGAGTGAAATAAGATTTATCTTGTTATCTTATGTAAATTTTGTTCACCCGAAAAGTGAACGCATTCGTTTAGAGTTTTTGTTAATTTTTAATTTCAAGCGAACACTCAGCTCATTTCAACAAAATATTACCAAAAAAAAAATTTATTATTTTTGTTTCGCTTCATTCTCCGAGACCAAACTTCACCATAGACATTGTTAAAACGAGCGGAATAGACATCTTTGTTGAACAAAAATCTTCTTTTTTTTAAAGATTGATGACAAACTATTGAAGACGAAAACAAAAATAAGAAAGACTTGAAATATGAAACGATGAGGGGAAAAAAATTTTTTAGCAGTCAAACTGTTTGGCTAAAAGTTTTTTCGGACTTCTTCCTCTTCGAGCTTTGAATGAAACACAAAAATGTGTCATTTTTGCTATTTTACAAATGATTCTCGACCGAAAGACGAAAAAAAATCAAGAGAATAGTTAAATAGTTAAAATGAGTTTATTTCTATGTTTCGGCAACTTTGAAAATCGAGCGAATTTCATAAAAGAAACGATCAAATGATTTTGGTCTTGTTTCAAGCGAAAGAACATTTCTTTCTTCAACCAACAAAATCATCATCGAAAAATGCTGCGAAACGATGCTACGCCCAAACACAGTCGGAACAATCAGATGTCAAACGAGCAAATTTGCTCTTGCTTTTTGTGCCCTATCTGAAGGTGTACAAAGAGAAGAGTTTTTTTTTCAGAATTGTCAATGTTTCGCTTGCTACTTCTATGTTTGCTCTTTCTTCTCATTTCTGCGAACCCTACACTTAAATAATAGCAAAACACGAGAGGATATTTTCTGCTCATCATTTTGAATCATAATAAGAAGCTTGCAATTTTTGTTAACCCAATGCTTTAAACGCTAATTGGAATTATTGCATTAACTGATCTCGTTTTGTCGCTCGCAAAATATATTTTCGAAATCACTATGCCCAATAATAACAAATAAAAGCTTAAGTTTAGCGAGTACAAAAGACGTGTTTGTGTGAGTTTTTAGAGAGGATGATGAGTAAAAAAAAGGCAAAAAAAGAGAAAGAGAGATGCATGCGTTAATAAATAGCTGCAATTGAACTCATCTTCTTGTTAATTGTTATAATAATTCATTTTTTGAAAGAACGCAAAAAAAGTAAGAGAACGAGAGAAGAAGAAGAAAAAAAGTGAAAATGCGAGAGTAGAGAGAGAGAAAGAGAATAAGCAAAAAGTAAAACAACAGCTTTGTCCATAAATGGAGAACTCTTCATTTTGTGGACAAGAATTGAATTCGAGAAAAGAAGAAGCGCAAAGAAAAAAGGAGAGAATAGCGCTCAGTTATCGGAATGAGTGACAAAGTGTATGCCGTTCGCGAGCAGATACATTTTTGTCCACTAATGCAATTATATGCTGTTTTTTCGCCGATCGATTTTCATCCATATCGCTGCGAAAAAAAAACACAATGAAATAGAGAGCGAAAAAAAACTGAATTAAAGTGAGGCGAAGTAGTGTTCAAAAAATTGTTTCGCTTTGATAAATTGCTTCGCCTATTAAATTATATCTTTCACTTCTTTTTACGATACGTAAATGCATTTTAAAAATTTTTAAAAAACAACCAAAGCTTAAATTATAAAAGGCATATGCAGTGTTTCGTTTTTTTCTCAAAATACATTTTTTCTTTATTGAAAAACCTAATTGAAGCGCAATTAAACTCGAAGCGCTTATTCAAGAGTTTCTTGAGTTCTTCTGTTTTGTCGTTGCGCTTTTTTACCGATAAAAATTTAACACTTTCAACACTCGAGTTGTTCTCAATTAACGCTGATCTCTTAAAATTAGCTTGATAAGCCGGAGTTAAATTTAATTGAGCAGCGAGTATGTGTACAAATTGAATGTGTGCGACGTTCAGTGAATTTCTGCGAAAGACAGAATAGCAAAGTGAATCGAAGCAAAGCGATGCAAGTGACAGCAAAAAAGTTTTCGAAGCATAGCGTGCATAAGACTCTTTTACACATTTATAGATAAAAAATTTTAATTTATTTTCATTTTGGAAATTTTTTTCGCCTTATTCTTTTGCCTTTTATCAATGTTTTTGCTTAACGTGAAATTCTTCAAAGTTTCAATTTTTTTTTCTTT
This sequence comes from Dinothrombium tinctorium, assembly GCA_003675995.1. NCBI lineage: Eukaryota > Metazoa > Arthropoda > Arachnida > Trombidiformes > Trombidiidae > Dinothrombium > Dinothrombium tinctorium. The sequence goes on from NCKU01001554.1 coordinate 13,676, forward strand.
AAAATTCATAACCTAAATTTAAAAAGCCTTTGATCAATAAAAATTCTTTTTTGCTTGCTTATATTTTGCTATGCTACACTCAAAAAAGAAACGAATTTTGAAGGAAGTCACATCGCTTTAAAAGCTTTTTTTTATACATTGCACTTTGCTAAATATGTCATTGCGTTTTTGTCATTTATTCATCCTGGAAAAAATATGATTTTTCTCTCTTTATAATAGGCTTTTAGCTATTCACATTGGGAATACGCTTGATTCATTAGAACACTTTGCCATTAAAACTCTGATACAACTTGAGGCAAAATGTTTCGCTAAAATTTGTATTAATTCACTGGGATTTTATATGAATAAAATCTAAAATAATTTTTTGCCATGCATTGTACATCTCAACATTTGTGATGAAAATTATTTTAGAAAAATTAATGGAAGCGCCATTATGATTTTTAAATTTCACTTTGTATTAAAAAATTACAAATTTTTGAATCTAATGTTAGAAGTGCTTATGAATGTTTTTTTGATTAGACATGATAAATGGTGCTTTATAGGTCGAAAATGTCGGATAATTGTACAGTTTTGTCCGATATTACGCTGAATATTTTTGGCCCTAAATTTTTTTAATTATTTCTCGATAAATTTGTAAAAATATTTCTATTTATAATTTAAAAAAATTAATTATTACTTCACTCGAATAGAAACTTTTAAATGTTTGTGTTTTAAGTCGAATGCAAAGTTTTTGTATTCTAATTTAATGCACTTGAGCTTAATAAAGTTATACAGTATCGCAAATTTTAATCAAAATTCTTTTAATATTTCTGCAATTTAGCTCGCAGTATAAATTTAAAGTTCAAATGAGCCTAGTAAAATATTTTTTTGTTTATTAGTAAAATGATAGTTTTTATAGCCTTCATTAGCAAACATTTGCAAAGTACTTCAGTTTCTTTGTTGCTATTTAAATTTCTCGCTATTTAAATCGCTCTTAGAAACTGAATGAACATTTTTACTTATTGACTTTTAGCTGCAAACTCGATAAAGTAAAATTTTACTTTATGAGCCGAATCGAAGAAAATAGTTTTGAACATTGCTCCGATGGTATAATTTCTTTAAAATGATAGTCACGAATAATTCAGGAAAAATTGATTTAAAATTTTAGAAACGATTTTTTATGAATTAAACAATAATCTTGAAATTAAATATAATACATAGACGATGTAAAAGAGACTAAAAACTTAATGAAAGCTAAAGTAGAACGAAATAAGTACTTTCAACAACAACAACAGCAAAATATTTTTCCTCTTTGTAATTTACTTTAATTTCAACAACGAAAGCGAATGCGTTCGTATTTCACGGTAAATGGAGTAATTACAATGAAAGTTTGCGATTGTGTCGTCTATTTTAGAAGGCTTGATTCAAGAGACGACGAAAGAAAAAAGAGCGAAGAAGCGAAGAGAAAACGCTCGCGTAAATCTATACGCTGAATTTCACATTTGATTAGTTGTAATGACAATGGAAACAAGTATTCACTTTGTCTTTATTAAGATTAATGCGTCCAAAGTGTTGCACTTATTCATATTAGCGGAGACTACTTTCATTTACATCGTTCATCAAATCTTTTATGAAACGATGAAATTCGCTCGCTGGCGTTCAACGCTTGAAAAATAAAAAAAGCGGCTTTATTTTAAAAATTTGAATTTAAAAATTTATGACAATCTGTACAGTTATTGATCACCTTTGTATCTGCTGCACGTTTATGTATTATTCAAAAGAGAAAAAAAAATATTTGCAAACTTTCAATAGACTTCGTGTTTCTTTGTAAATTCAAAAGTAAAGTAAATTGAGACATAACTGCAGTTGTTCTTTCTTTTTTGCTTTGTTGAACAAAACACAATTTTGCAACATTTTCGAGTTTAGCCGAATTTACTCTTGATTATCTTCTTTATCTCAAAGCTTTTCGCTTGTTCGATTCGACTTCTTGAAAGTCATTTTTTTTATTTTATTTTTCATTTTCCTATCAACTTAGTTTTGCAAAAACAAAACTTAATTAATGCTGAAAACTTGCGCGACATTTTTTTTTTCTTTGTAATTTCGTACTTCAGGGAATTCTAGTTCATCTCGTATTCTCGAAGGAATCACATAGTAAAATAAAGTGAAATTATCTTCTTTTCTTTCTTCGATAATCACAAAAAACAAGTCACAATTTATATTACTTTTGAACAGTTAGATTAAACGCATGAATGAATAAAGTGAATATATTTTATTCTATGCATTTAAGAGCTAATTTCAAGTCAGACAATTTAATCAATCAGAAAAAAGATTTCTGAATCAATTTTTATGAGATGAAGAAAACATAAAAACAAATGTTTGAAGTGAATGTGAAAACAAAAGCCGCTTCGTTAATTGAAATGGCGATACTAGGTGCAGATCAAATTGAAAAGAGAACAAAGTCTAGACTTCCTAAATTAGAACTTAATGTTTATTCAAACTTTTTTACTCAAATTTTATCTTATCAAAATTTTTGTGTTTAATTTTCGTTTCAAATTTATACTCGTTATTCCAATAAAATTTTTTTAAATAGCTTTGAAAACTTTTTAACAGTTAAACGCTTTATTTATGCTCTCCATAATATTTTCATTTTATTTTCAATTCATTTAATTCATTTGTTAAATGATACAAAACTAATTGAGCTTATTATTAGGCAATTTATTTTATTTCTACCAAAATCACAATAAATTTAACTTTTGAAAATAATTTCACTCGCTTTTAAGTTTGAAAATGACTGTTTGTGTATGCAAAAGTTTGAATGAGTTTTGTTCGTGAGCATTTCAATAAAATTACGAAAATCAACTCAACCATCAGCAGAGCTCGAGGTTAGATTGCCTACTTTGGATGCTATCTCGCAAATTCTTATGCATTAGAGTCGCGACTCAATAAATTGTATCGAAAATGTAGTTCGCAAAAGATTGCATTCGAAGCCGAAGAAGAATAAAAAAAAGTGATGCAAAAATATTGAGATTCGAAAACATTTTCATTCACAAGTGTTCATAAGAATTTGTAATTCATTTTATTGTATTCGAATGTAAACCACACACCATTTTGAATCATTTTTTATTTTCTTTACAATGAGCAATTAAAGTGTTTGAAGCTTTTGAGAAATTAAATTACCACAAAGTTCTGTCAAAACTCAGCCAAAATAATCAAAAGCAGTAAAAACGAAAAACATTAAAGCATTTCTCTAGAAAAAAGCTTCAACAATTCTTTTGTTTCAAGTTTAATATTGAAACAAAAAAAAACTTGAAATCGATATTTTTAACTTGAAGAATACTAATAAATCACAAAAAATTGCGCTTAATTTCATTCCCCAGAACAAAGAAATCGAGGATACAGAAGGAAACATATGCGAGCGTACAGATGTCTACGAATGCGCGTTAATTAATTTTGATTTATATGAAATTAAAACTTAAGCTTTTCTTTGCATTTAAGATATGAACAATGGGAAGAATTAATTTTTTCTTTCTTTCTTTCACTGCTCTTGCACAAAAGAATATTATTTTAGCTCTCATTCTGCTTATGTCATGTTTTAACTTTCCTTTTTTAAAGAAGAAGAGAGAAAAAAATTAGGACACAGGCGTCTGGTATCAAAAGTCTCGCTTTGCGTCTGCTGTCAAAGCAAATTCACGGTGCTTAGTTTTTAAGAATTCTCGAAGTGAACGTAATATAATAATGCATTACGAACTTTGTATAAAATCAGAGATCGTGCCTGGAAGATAAAATTTCAAGAGGCTTATTGGCGAATCTTGTTAACTTCAAGGTGTTGAATAGAAATATGTCTGCAACAAAAGTAATAAAAACTAATAAAAAGTTCGTTTTTTGCCATTTTCAATTCTATCACTTCAAGTCTTATCAAGTTCTTTTGTGATCGAGATTGAGCTAACGAATAGAAATTATTTTCAATGCAGTCTAAGCAGCTTTTCAACATTTTCTACGCGTGATTGTTTGCTTGTTCACGTATATTTTAGCAATTAATTGAATGAAAACTTGTTTACTTTCATGTTCATTAAGAACACAATCAATTTTTATGAGTGGTTTTCTTAAAAAAACCGTTTTGCTAGATCGTAATACAAGAAAATCGCTGAGGAAGACGTTGTTTTAGTCTTATAATTAATGAGTTAAATATTTGAAAAGCTAACTCGTTGTAAGTTTCGCTTTAAGACATTCACTTTTTTTTTCGTAGCTTTTTTCATTGTTTCTTTTATTCTTCAATGAAAGTATCGATCAAAAAGTTTGATTCGTGAATTGTTTTGCTTTTAATCGAAAAAAAAGAAAATCATTTTGATTTCTGAGTGAAGAAAAAAAAAGTTTTCCGTTCAGCAAAAATAATTAAAAACGAATAAATCACAATGAAAAACCATGTTTGAGACAGAAAGTTATTGAACTAATTCTTATATCATTGAATAACTCTGTTTAACATCGCTTTATAAAGCGATAAACAAAAAAAATTTTCAGCAGCCGCAATGGCGCTTCACTGCAGCATCGAGTGAAATCGTGTGCTTTGTGTTCGCAATAAACGTTTGCATTATTAAATTTCGATCAAAGATCAAACTTATTTCATTGATCATCCTCTCATCATCCACTATTCCGAATCATCGAATGGTCATTCATTTCTCGATAATTTTTTCATAATTACAGTGCAGAATGATTAAATTCACTTTTATTATTATGACTCGATAATCGCCAGTTTGATTGCGAGTTATTATTTTACTATAGAAAAGAAGATTTAAATATTATTGCGCTTCTTCTCATAATATCAACAGAAAATGTATTGCAGTACGTTAAAAAAAGTAAGAAAAACAGACTTAAAGCGTTACATTAACCGCAAATAATATAAATAAAAGTCTTCTAAAATTACGAAAAAGAGGAAAACGAGAAGTTAGCGTGATTTATAAAAAATTTTTGTTTTACTACTGTCGCAAATTTGGTGCGAAAAGCGAACGCGAAATGAGTAAAGTGAGTAAAAAGAATGGCGAAAACTGCAAACGTGACTTTAAAGCTTATTAAAGTGAAGTTTAGCGAGCATTCGAAATGCATTTACAGCGAATGTATTGCGAAAGACGAAAAGTGAAGCAGCAAAGAGAGAGAAAAAGGAGGAAGCAAAACTTTTGTTGTTGCAAAAGTTTTGCCGGCAACAAAAGGCGTGAAAAATGCATAAGTTTTAAAACTCAAATGATTTGTTAAATAATTTTTGCTTCGTTTGTGATTTATACTTTTTCTCGCGAAAAGAAAAAACTCAAAAGAAGAAAGTATTGAACTTTATACGAATTGTAAAATCGATGCCCACAACCAGAAAAATGCTTTCCTCAAAAAGCCGAACTAATAACTTATTCGTTCATTCGTGTGTTACGCTTTCTTAAAATCCGTCAAAAGAAAGAAAAAAACTTTAAAAAGCATAAATTTGACGTCAACTCATAGCAGTGAAGCGTAATTCGTTTTCCTCGCTGCTGCATCGATATTATCAGGTATGCAGCATCTATGCAATTCGCTGTCCACTTGAAATTCTTCGCAAATCATGCACATTGCACATACAAACACACGTTGACATAATAGTTGTCAAATGATGTGCGCTCAACGAGCGCGTGATATTCTCTCGTGAAAGTGAAATGAATGGCAGCAGTTAATTGCTTGCTTCTTAAGATTCTCCATCGATACGACTGTCATTCAAAACATGAATGATTTTTGCGCTGCTCTTCTTCATCATTCTCATCTACATTTAAAATGTTTTTTGTCGGAAAAAAAGCTTCTCAACATGGTGATTAATTGTATGCATTCTCTTTTAGCGCAAAAGAAAAAAATTGGTACAAAATTCATTTTCGTTAGATCACACTTCGCGTAAACTCGGTGGCTTTTCAACACTTCGTCTGACTTTTTAAAGATTAATCGCTTTAACTTTAATTGTGATTTTAAAAAAACTTTTCGTTTCTCAAATCAATCATTTTGTTTTGTTATAAATTTCATTTATTCAATGCTTCTTAAAGCATTTTTTACGGTTTTTATTGCGAGTGATTCGTTCTCATTGTGTCGAGAATGATTCGAGCGTCTAAAGGTGTTACAAAACAATCGATTTCGGGCAAAAAAAAAAGGTTGTCACACTTATTTCAATTCATTTAAGACATTTTAAGCGCAGCTCGATTCGATCAATATTAGCGGAAGCTTATTTCAGCTTTGTCTGCAATCAAAGTTGAAACATTTGCGATTTGTACAAAGTTTTCAAAGAAAGCGGTGAACTCGAGCATCGCACAAGTTTTTTTTTGATACTTTCGAATCGATTGCTTAAATTTGAGAAAATATGTTTTTTGAAAGTTACATTTGCAAATACGGCGATTCGAATTTGCATATCATTTAACTAAAATTTTTTTCTCACGACTGTTTTGCTTAAAAAGAAATTTTATTTTTGTGACTGCTTAAGAGAGGTGGCCGTTAGGAGAGGTTTTACTGTAATTTCCAATCGCTCACATTACGATTGTAGGGCTAAAATCATGAGAGAAAGCAAAAAATTAGCTATTCAACTGGCGCATTTAAAAGCTAATGAATTAAGCCGATTTTTGTTTTCGATATTCCTTTTAGCTCAACAACATGAATGATTGCAAAGCGCTCGTAACAGAGCATTTTAATATTGAAATATTTGAAATAAATGCGTTTTTAAAAATGAGGTTCATGCATATTAATTTATATTAATATCGAAAAAAAAGAATCAAAGTGGATATGGAAAATATCATTTCCTCACTGCTTTTTATCTGAATTAAGTGTATTAATTATATTTTCAATATTTAAAATATTTGTAATTTTGAATTTTACTTGCAAACTAATCCAATTTTGAAATAAATTTTTAAAAAAATGAAAAGAGGACGGAATAATCTTGCGTTTCAAAGTTTAGTTAATTGCAAAATTTTCACATTGTTTCGCGCTAATTTTGAAAATGTTTTGCATTAAATTATCATTCATAAATCATGTTTTATAAATGCGAGTGTAATTCATTAAAAACGAGATGAAATGTATAAATGAATAGGTTGAGACATAAATTAGACGTCAGCAATGAAAGAAGCGAAAGATGTAATTACAAAATTTTTTTCGCGAACTTCGCCTATTAATCAAAAAGAGAAGCGATTAACTACTAAAAATTGTCGTGTCTTAATATGCACTTTAAAAAAAGTTTTTTCATCTAACTTATTGTTTTTTCGCTCTGTGTGCTTAACTTTCACTCTTAAATATTCTCGCGAGCATACAATTACTTGCAGCAATAATTTTTTATTTATCGTTATTTTTGCGCAAATAAAAATTTGACGCGAATTGCTACTTTCGAGCGAAAAGCGCGAAAAGTTGAAAATAATAAAAATGTACGATTATTCTTCTAGAAGAAATATGCGAGCTGTTATTTTTTTAAATAATCACCGTTATTTCATTTTACTTTCTTTTTGTGAGAATAATCTTTACGAAAGAAAAGCTTGAAAAACGGTTTCACTGTGTGTACTGTCGTATGTAGCAAATGTAATGTTGTACTAGAAGATGTCTTTCTTTACATTTCGAAAAAAACTAAATTGACTTCGCTTTTTATCTTTTTTTCCTTCTAGACAAAAGAAAATATTCAAAATTATTTTTAAAAAAAGTGTTTTGAATAAAGTAATTCAAGTTGAAACTGGAGAAAAGCATAAAAACTCATTTGTTAACTTCTCTGGTATTTCCATAGTTGCCTTTCTCTTCGTTGCAAATGAAATTTTGAAAAATTTCGCACAATGTTCTAGTGTCACCGATTGTGTGTACGCAATTCAACATGCTTAGCTGCTTTAGAAATGATCTGAAATTTTTTACACGAAAAGGAATAAGTGAAAACTAAGGCCAATGTCAATAGCGAAATTGTCTGCTTTATTCACGCGCATTATTTTGAATTTTTCGCACGATTAAAAAAGCGAAAGAAAAATATTTAGAAAATAAAATCGATGCGATGTGAGAAATAATTCAGTGCGAACAGTTAAATTAAACAAGGCACTATTTTGAGCAATTTAAATGCACGAAAAGCTGCTTTGTGTCTATTCTTTTGTAAAAAGCTTATTATCATTTTTTCGTAAAAACATTTATTCGATTGAATGGAAGTGTAAAATTGAGAGCGAATATATAAACTTTCTATTCGTGCGGTATTCGTATTATAGCGAATGGCAATTTACTAAATTTATGCAAGAATTACGTTCGAACAAATCGAAAGTTTTCTCCTCCATCTCTCTTCTCTCTCGTCGCTCTCTCATTGTTCTGTTTTGCGAGAAATGCAATAAAGTGTATAACAAATACGATGCAACGCACTGAAAGAATAAGCTTTTAAAATTAAATTCGAATTATGAAGAGTAAAAATTCGTTGAATATATTTGTTGCGCTAAGAAAGCGAATGAAAATAAAAAATAGCGAAGAAATAAATAAAAGTGATTACGTGAAGTGAATAAAGCAAACCAAATGGTTGAAAATAAAAATTAAAGTTGAAAAGTAAATGAAGGAGAATGATGATTACAGTTAAACGCAATGTTAAGACTGTCTTTTATGTAGCAGCAAGAAAATTTAGTTTGCTATTCCATTTGCTCCGCTACTATCGAAAAAGCCTTTTATCTTCGAAATTAAATTATTCAATTTTCCAAGTTTTGTCGTTAAAATGCAGACTTCGACGAGACTTCGAGAAGCTGAGAGTGAAATTGAGACTTGGGAAGCTAAATAAATAAAAATAAATAAAAAAATCTAATGCTAACTGATGGACATTATTTTTTCAAAATTTCAAATTGATTTTGTCAATTTTCTACAAAAAAACCTTTGACTATAAGCGCATGTATTTCATCCAATTTCAACTTAATAGAACATCAGTTAGCTTTTAACAAGTCAGACATTGATTAAGTATGAAATTCACTTTCACTCTCGACTTGCTAGAGCAAAAGCAATTTAGGCTTACAAACCGCAAATATAACTTTTTGTTTGACTCATTCTCAGCAAAGTGTCAATAAATTGCTAATTGTTATAATCAAGTTGAGCTTGACGCACATGAGATCCGAATACAATTAACACGTAACATTGAAGAGAGCTAAAAAAAGTAAATCCGCTTGAAATGCTCTTCTAACTTGAATATTACTATTCACTGCCAATTTTCATTCATTTCTAATCTGTCAAAATGTTAAATAAAATGTTATCGTCTACTGACACAAAGTTTTCTTATTTTTTTCACTCTCTATTCAAGTGACAATAGCGAATAGTAATGAAAGTGCATAAAAAAAATTCTCTCTAAAACCATTCAAGTGTTGCTTTTTGAAAGTAGTAAAGTACTAACGCAAGTCGTTTCTTTATTTTTTATCGATCAATCATTCAACAAAATTGACTTTGTGTTGTTGTTTTTTATTTTTTATTTTTCAAGAAACGAGAAACGTTGTGCAAAATTACTGTTTACTTTTACGAACAAAATTTAATTTATTAAAGTGCTCAAAAGTTAAAGCAGCGAATACTAACTTCATTTTAAATAAGTAATTTTACATTCGCCGAGCAAGATTCGTTCGAAATTAACGAATTGATTTTGATGCCGAACTTTTTTTGAATTAAGAAGCACAAATTTTTGTAAAAATGTTGCCAACATTTCTAATTTTAAAATTGAAAATAATTAAATTTTTGCGAAAACAAGAATAAATCGTCAAAATAAGCGATTAAAACATTTTGGTGACACGAAATTAATTTAAAAAATAAGAAATAACGAAATTAAATTAATTAGTTTTTACATTTAGCGAATTTTTTGAAAATTCTGTTCTCCATTTCAATTTCTCTATTCGCTTCTTCTAATTACTAATTAATGAATTAATTTATTGACGAATTCTTTTGATTACAAAGATTTTTTCGAAACGCTCGATGAAAAATTCAAACTGCTTAATTGAAAAGATTTATTACAAATAAATTGATCTAACAACGCTAACAAAAATATCGTCGAATACGCCCATTCTCACTAATCTATTCAAATTGTTGCCTTGATAAAGTTAAATTTTTGCCTCTCACAAATAAAATCATTTTGCGCTTTCAAACGCACTTTTGCTGAGAAATTAATCAAAAATAATTCTATGCAAAGTTCGTAGAAAAAAGCTTCTCGCATCTTAATAAGTATGAAAGTTAACGAGTAAAAAAGAAACGCTAATTAACAGGTGTAATTGAGTCGCATATTTTTGTTAATTTAAATTTGTGTTACCTTTCAAAGCGAGTGCTAAAACATTTCGAATTAAATAAAAGCGAGTTAATTACATTTGCACAAAAGAGAAGAATACAAAGCATTTGCGCTGCCAGCATTTGCATTCATCAAACGTAATTTCTTGCGTAATACTATTTTAAAAAGAATGAATAGCAGTCGGTACGAACTCTCTTTTTAACTTGCGAAGAAGTTTGAAATTATTTACATCAAATGTTACGTAGTCAGTAGCTTTTAAATACTTAATAGACATAAAACATTGTTTCTATATTAAGATTGTGCTTCAAAAATTATTATGAAAAATTATTTTAAAATTATTTTAAAATTTTGTTTAATGTTCTTGTAGATAATTTGGATGTTATTATTTTAATGTAGAAAATTGATAAATTTTCCATTATGCTAATTATGAAAACGTCGATTTTTCAACTTCAAAACTTAATGAAGTATTCAAAGAAAAAATTTTATTTTAATTTTTTTTTTATTCAGCAACTTGCCTTTTACTTCAAATTAACTTACGCTTCAATAACTCAATATTTTTTAATTTGACTATTTATTAGTATAAGTGCAATGAATTTTAAGGATATTCAATGAATATTATTCAAATTTCTTACTATTTTAAAAACAAAGTCAATATTCATGGAGAAAATTGATTTTCTTGTTAGTTTATTGTATTACTTCCTAAATAAAGAAGTAAACGGTATGTGATTGAGACTTCACTGCAATACATTAAGCATGTAATATTTTATTACAAATACAATCTTTTATTGAAATTTATAAATACAATTCAACCTCCTATAACGGCCATCTC